>JANTQF010000251.1:0-50926 GCA_032988165.1 Emmonsiellopsis sp. PD_33
ATGTCCATTATGTAGTTGACTCTCTATAACTACTAATTACTATCATCACTGCTGCTGCCACTGCTGCTGCCACTGCTGCCTCAAAACAGGTTAACAGGTTAGCAGGTAGGTCAGTCACATAGGGGGCGGCGCGCGGATGCGCGCCGCTGAAACTGTTTCTTGTATTATATAGCATATTGCTTTTTCCTTTCAGCCCCACTCCCCGAGCTGCGACAGGGATAACTAGAGAAGCTAACGGCATGTAGCTGCAGCTAAAATCGTTCGTCTGCTATTGGCGTGCCCTCGCTGCCGATATCTCGCATATCGAGGGGCAGGGATCGCGTCAAGATTGACATCAATCCATCCGTCACCTTGATAAGGACCGCATCCACCAGTCAACGTTCATGTTTTGTTCTCTTGGAACCTATCCCTGGCACCTCCATCTCGCCAGCATTGTGGATTCTACTGGTTTCAGCACTTCTCAACTCCAGGGATGCGCCACGCCCAAACTCTCGAGAAGATGCGCAGTCAAAACCGCATAGAGTTCGCATCGGGGGGCCAACGCGGGACCAGGGGGGATGAGCGGTGATGGGGAGAAGAGGGCGCCCAGATATCTGGACGTGTCTCATGCTGATCGTACATCCATCCTCGTCATCATGAGGGTGTTTATCGCCTCTTTCCGCGGACGTCGGCGAGCAGAACGAGAATCGTCGACTTGAAGCGATAGAAAAAAGTTTTGCGCCACTGGCTGAGTCATTTCTCAGGCCAGACAAGGGCTATTTCCACGCCATGTACTTCTTTCCTGCCACGGGAGTGCTGGCAGAACCAGCAAATAATGGGTATTCGGACATACGCACACACACACTCCTTCCAACAGCCACGGCCCAGCCTGCTCCTGCCGCAACCTCCAACCTCATCGTCCACCAACTTCTTGGATACTTCAACTTCTTCAGCTTCTTCCTCCATATCCCGCCGACTATTCTCCCTTTCTACCTCTCGAATCCTCCCCTTGTCGCCTTAATTGAGCTCATACCCCCTGCTGCCGATCTGGGATCTATATATGTCTTCGTGATGTCTCTGTCGCCCTGGCCTCGCCTCAATGCTTTCGCTGATCTCAGGACCGACAACGCAATCGACGCTCCTAAAGGATAACAGCTGCTAGCCTGCTGCATAATAGCTGCATCTTAAGCTGCTCGGCTGGCAGCTCCTGACTGGTTTCGTCGGGGTATATCCGCGCCACCTGCAACGTTCGGCCACCCAGATCCATATATTTTTAGCTGGCTGTTTTGCTCGAGCTGTGGACTTTTACCCTTTCCTAAATCGCCTTATTGACGTACCATGTTACTCCGACCAATTGTCAAAAAAGTGAAGCGGTCTGCTTTCAAAACCGCTGACAGCTGCACGACTGCCCTCAATGTGTTAGGATCGATCAAGGCTCGGATACCGATTATTTCCAGCATACGGTTCAACTTCATTACGCTTCACTATACCTACATTATCAGCTGCGCCCTAGCCTGCTCCGTTGTCATCTATCCTGGCGGGAACTTGAAATACATCGATGCGTTACTCTTTGGATCAGGCTCATCTACCCAAAGCGGTCTCAACCCGGTCGATCTCAATCGCCTATCCACCTACCAACAGGTTGGCCTGTGGTTTGTGTCTATGATAACAAACCCGATCGTCATTCATTCGTTCGTCGTATTTATCCGTCTATATTGGTTCGAACGACGGTTCCAGCATATCGTTGCCGATGCGAAGATCATAAGACGTTCAAAATCGAGGGCCAGGACCTTTACACGTGGAATCGAGGATTCGGACGACCGGGACTATAACCAAGAAGAGAGGGGTGTACGTGGACGGCCTATAGTTTTGGTTAGGGATAATAGCGCCGCGCAACAGAATGGGCATTTGGCCGTTCCAGGCGGTGTCAAGGATGGGGAATCTACTTCCACCAGCGATAGTTCAACCGGAAAGGATTTTGATGCAACACTCAACTCTGACGACCAAGAGCTCTCAGAGACAGAAGGAAACAAAAACCCACAACCTACGGCTGGTGACGACGAGAATAACCGGCTTCGTGTTCCTGCCCAGTTGGGCGCTGAGCATCATATCGCTTTTCTAGAAAGCCAAAGAAACCAGAGGGGCGCATTGCGTATTCCTAGCCCACGGGAATATGATAGGGGCGGAGTCCCACAATCTCTTGATGATACGGATGGCGGGGAATTGACACGACAACGAACTTCGCAATCGGACCATGGCTATATCCGTCCGCCGAATGACCCCTCTGCCGCCCAGCCCTCAACTGGACAGCACATTACTATTGATGAACCGGATATCGTCCGTGTGCGGTCCCGAACAACTACCTTCCCTCGAGCCACCTCTCGCCATCGGTCGGTTGGCCTTCCTGACCGGGAAGGAGTACAAGAAAGACCCCGACGTGGAACATTTTCCACTCTTTTCAGATCTACAAGCCAGGAAGAACTTGACTCAAGCCCATATTTGAGTTGGCAACCGACAGTTGGTAGAAACTCTGCGTTCGTCGATCTTACCGACGAACAGAGAAATGAGCTGGGTGGTATCGAATATCGAGCTTTGAAGGCTTTGGCGGTAGTTTTGGTTGGTTACTTTTTCTTCTTCCACTTCCTCGGTATTGTTTGTTTAGTCCCATGGATTATGAAATCAAAGCGGTTCGGTAAGGTCGTTACAGATGTTGGACAAGGGCGACCTTGGTGGGCAGTTTTCATGGCTGGCTCCGCATTCAACGACCAGGGATTTGCGATAACCCCAGATTCGATGGTATCTTTCTATGACGCCATCTTTCCTCTCCTCTTGATGACATTTCTTATTATTATCGGGAACACCGGATTTCCTTGCATGTTGCGCTTCGTCATATGGCTCTGTTCCCATTTGGTACCTCATGGCGGACCTATTTGGGAGGAATTTCGGTTTTTACTAGACCACCCCCGGAGATGTTTTACTCTCCTGTTTCCACGTGCCGCCACATGGTGGCTCTTCGGCGTTGTTGTCCTGCTGAATGTGGTCGACCTCATACTTTTCATCATTCTCGATGTATGTTGACCTTTACCTAGCCCAACATTCTCAATTTACTAACAATTCTTTTGCAGTTGAACAACCCTGACATCCGCAAGATCCCCGGTGGGATACGATTTGTTGACGGCCTATTTCAAGCCGCGGCAACCCGAACGGCCGGTTTATCTGTCATCAACCTTGCCGATATCCACCCCGCTGTCCAAGTATCATATATGATCATGATGTATATTTCTGTCTTCCCAATTGCCATTTCAGTGCGACGAACAAACGTGTACGAGGAGGGCAGTCTGGGCATATATTCTACCCCAGAGGAGGACGAGGAGGACGAGACCTTGGGCAGCAAGGAGTTCAATTACGTCGGTGCCCATCTGAGGAGACAACTCAGTTTCGACCTGTGGTATATCTTCCTTGGCTTATTCATCATCTCCATTGTTGAAGCCAGCAGACTGGAGAATATAAACAACTACGCTTTCACTATGTTCTCCATCATGTTCGAAATCGTCTCGGCCTACGGCACCGTCGGCCTGTCCCTCGGTTACCCGGGCACTAACACATCTTTCTGCGCTCAATTTAAGCCTCTATCGAAACTCATTATCATTGCTATGGAAATCCGTGGTCGCCATCGTGGTTTACCGTACCAGCTTGATCGTGCTATCCTTCTCCCATCCGAATCTCTCCACCGCAAGGAACTACAGGACGCAAATAAACGCCTCAGACGCCGAGGTTCCGCCCTCAGCACATTGTCTGCAGTAACGGGGCAACACCCGCCGGGCCCTTTCCGTGCAGAGACGGGAATATCCTCTGCATATCAAAGGGATGGAGCAGCCAGCATACATTTCACTGAACCCCAATTTGGACCCCCGCCTTCTGGCACTGCTACTACTCGTTTGTCAACGCATCATGAGGCCGCTTAGGCATATTAGACGGGTAGCTGTTGATTACCTCCCTTGCATCTTGTCTATGTCTTTTAATGAACCTTTGCGTTGTTCAAACGCTATTTCGGATTTTCTACTAATTACTAGCGAGTTTTTGAGCGTTCTCGTTTGATCTTTTATCCTTGCATCCGAGCGGAATTATTTTGGATGTCGCCTGTCCAAATTTGGCTATATATATTCACGCCTGCACGGCATGGAGGAGTTGGTCGGTGCTGTCAAATATAGAGGTTTTTTTTGACATCCAGTCATGGGTTTTATAATATGTGGGAAGGTTGAAGACTCTCGAATTGATCTCGGAGGCGAGAATCTATCTATCCTATGTGATCACGTGCACGCTAGCTAGATCGGGAATAGGGCGGCCTACGGCCAACACCCCCCCTTGAGCTGAGCTGTGTGAAAAACATGAGAATGTGCTGCTATTCAACACAAAGAACCCTTAGATACATGAATTTAATCAAGACACTTATTTGTTTCCATCCTCCAGCACCACCATGCCTAGTAAACCTAAGAAATGCCAAAATAAGATAATACTCAATGGTTTGATGAGTCCATCTGTGGCTATATCCACAGTTAGGACATACTTAATTGATATAACCTCATTCTTGAGCTGCAAATGCAAATAGTGGAATCTTATATCAATATACTTGCTGTAGGCAGTGATAGTAGTGATCTGAGCTAAATTGATAGTATCTTTATTATCTGCAAGAATCAGTATAGGAGATACTGGGGTCTAATTGAGCTTTATTATGAGATTATGAATCTAGGTGACCTTATATATAGCTTTGCTCAGAGCAATGTATTCAGCCTCATTTGAAGACAGAGAGACACATGGCTGTTTGGCTGAATGTCATGAAATGGGTGTGTTTGCAAGTTTGAAGATATATCCAGACATAGATTTACAGTTATCATTTAAAACCTCTGCCCAATCAGAATTCATATATCTGACAGGGAGGTAGATAGCATTCAGGAAGTTGATTTTTAGATTCAGGCTATTATTTACTCTATAGAACAGATCAAAATCCATAGATTCTTTAAGATAATAAATGACATGTAATAATACCTTCCAGGCTTTAGGGGTAGGGTTAGCACTATATTAACTGAGTAGAGATGCTAGGTGTGCAATATTGAGCTGAGTTTTGACTGTGAGATACTAGAGACATTCAATGCCATATTAATAACATTACTTTATGAAGCCTGCACTGCTGTTAAGAACTAAATTGTTGTTAATACAAAAGAACTCCTCCATGGGCATTTTAATTATAATAGTGTCATTCAAGTAGAAATCCACTACTAAACACTCTATATAGTAATGATGGGTTAATTTAATTCCTTTAGATGTCTGATAGATCTTTATGCCCAGATATTTTATAGGCTTTTTTAAATCTTTAACTTCTAGTTTCTTATTGAGTTCTATAACCAGCCAATTAGTGTTCTCTGGGACTTTAGATATGATGTTCAAATCATCAATGTAAATTATCATATAGAGATGAGGTTTAGATTTGTAGAACCAAAGCACAGGATTGTAGGAACTAACTTTGAAGCCTAATCAGATGAGAATTATAGTAAGGTAATCATACTAGATCTTTACAGCAGGGTTCAGTCTGTATAGACTACCCTTCATGGTATAAATGAGCATATTTGTGGTACCTAATTCAAAGCCCATAGATTGATATATGTAAATAGCTTTACTCAAGCAGCCATGCAGGTATATTAACATAATATCCACCTAGCAAAGAGTCTAACCATGCTTTGTGGTGACTACAAAAACAATGTGATTTAATATATTAGTTATAATAGGAGTATAAATCTCCTCCCTACTACCCTTCTTAAGCTAGTTCCTACAGATTACCCAATGAGATTTTCACAGGATTCCATCTGGATCCACATTTAGGTCTTCAGAATGATCTTTTTTAGTAAATACTCAGTAATCTAGTATAATGGGGTCACTAATAGGAATGTTGAATCTTAAGATGAGATGTCATATATTCTAACATTCTAAGTCAGATATCTCATGTTGCATTGATTTATGCCAGTATTCTTTATTAGGCCAAGTAATTGCTTCTTTATATGATTTTGGAACACTACTAGTGACTGAAGATAGAGTATAAGCCATAAAAGCTTGTATGAGCTTCAACCAATTCAAATTTTCAGGGGCTTCATTGTTTTCAACAATATAAATGTGATTATCAATCTTAGGAATTAGAATATTAGTTTTCAGAGTAACAGCAGGTTCAGAATGGATATCTTTCTTATTCTTAATAAATCAAATATTACTAGTGATAAGGATCTTATTCAAATTGGAATCTCAAAGCTAAAAAATAGATGTCCCATTAAATCTAATAAATTTATAAGCTCTAGTATAGAGGGAAAGCTTGTCATCCAGCTTCTGAGAACCATGAAGATGAGTAAAAACTTCATATCCAATGCAGTAAAAATAGTAAACCTGTAGTGCTACATTCATAAGCATGCATCATGGAATCATGTGAGAGCTAGGTGTAATTGAATCTTCTACCTGAGGCCAAAATTTAATATTGTATAGAACCATAGATATAGGTATATTATTAGTTATAGCTATAACAGTCAACATGATATCTGCCTAAAATTTCTTTGGTAAATTACTTTTGAAAAAAACAGCATAAATATATCCTATAAGAGTTTAGATTCTGCATTTGAATACATCATCTTGATGAGAGGAATGAGGCATAGTTAGTTCCTAATAAATACTATTATCTGTTATGAGCTTTTACATACAGTCAGACCAAAAAACATCATCAATGTCAGTGCAAATGTATGCAGGAGGTGTATACTCAAGATTACCTATAAATTTCACTCAGAGTTCAAAGTATTTGACAGCCTCATCTTTGAATTTAAGGAAATAGACCTAGTAATAACAGGTAGCATTGCATATTATAAGTATTTAGTACTTGATGCCCTGGTAAGACTTAAGGGGGTAATCCAATAGATCATCAAGTGTTTTACCCTCCCCTGCAAGATTAATATGGATCTTCTCAATAGCTCATAGTGACTGTGACATGGGAGTTTGTGAAAAACAGTGTGTCATGCCAGCCTCAATATACTCCTTACAGAAGAATTGGGTCTTTGGACCAGAGATTTAAATGCCTGATTTGGGATTTTTGGACATCATAATAATGGTGCTGGCATGAACATGACCTAGATCTATATATTATTCTACTAAAGTTTTAGTGATAAGTGAGATCTTATCATTTATGAGAGTCAGGCTATCCATGGTAGCTGCAGCAAGTCTGATTTTCAGGTTAGAGTATTCATGTGATTTAGCCATATATAACACTACTCAGTACAGATAGTTAAGATCTTCCTTAGAGTCACATTCTATTACCTTATAGATATTTCCTTGATCAGAAGTTCAAACCACATGAAAAACAACATCATTTAGCACTTTATAGATGAAATATGAAGATATAGTAATAGAGAGTTTGAATTTGAAGCCTTAATCCTTCATCATAATAAATGAAAGAAGATTAACAGTTAGTTCTGAGGTATAGTGGACATCTCTAATAGCAACATCTCCACTATTAACACCTAAAATAATACTACCTATCTTCTTAATGCATTCCTCACTACCTGTAGTAGTATCAATCATGAGATCACTGTCAAATATGCAGATAGATAAAAAGGATTGATGTTTACCTATCATGTTGAACAAGATGTAGATATTAAGATATTAAGATTGTAAGATAACATTATTTAATATAAATATAAAATAAGATCCATCACACTTAATGCATGTAATTATAGTATTTACTACACTTAATTGGTTTTTCATAAGATCCTTCTTCTCATCTTTCTTTTTCAGAGTATTAGAGCTTTTAGCCTTATCTTTCTTTTTCTTGTTCTATCTAGCCTTTACAGCTTTTCTATATTCAGCCAGTTTATTCAGATTAAATTCAAAGTAGTTCTTCTTCTCATGATCATTCTTCTTGCAGTGGGTGCAGGTCTTCATCAGATCTCCTTTGAAGTTTATATTTATATTGGAATTTGAATTTGTGGAGTTTACACTGAAGTTATTCAAATTTTTCAGCTTTGAGTCTTTAATGGAGTAATTCATTAACTGCTTCATTAAATTGTTAATATCAATATTATTAATTATATTCTAACCAGTGGAGAAGAACTCATTCAGGTGAGTTTTAATAAAGGCTTTCTGGAAATCTTTAAGTCTCAGAAGAAAGAGGTCATGATAGATATCTTCCAGATTATCACATAATTTATAGTGGCAAGTGATGAGGTAGCAAAAATAGCACTAATATAAGAGATATTTGAAATTCTTGACCTTAAGATAGATTAACTCTCTAACAACATTCATGCATTCTTCTGCAAGAGAAACTACATATTTGATGTTGATTTTCTTCTAAAGAGCTGTAGCATCATCTACTTCTAAACTGCCTATAATGATGCAAATATTACTAATAAAACTAGAGAGCATCTGATGATATAATGCCTTTAAATGTATATGCTATTTCTCCCTATTTAGATGACTATCTACTGGGAGTTAGCATTAATTCTTTAATAAAATATTGAATCTACTAATTACCTTAGCATCATTCAAAATATCAACTCTCCAATTTTCATAGTTGGATCCATCAAATGTGGTGACAGATTTGGTGTCAAGGGTAGATTTGATTTTCTTTTGAAATTCATAGAGCTCTTTCTTTATAGAATCTATAGCAGGTGAGAGTGTAGATTGATGACTAGCATTCAAAAGAGTTTATATCATCATTATTATAGCATTCTGAGTCATTATGACTGGTTTATCTGGATCTCCACTGACAATATTGAACTCACTGAGGCTTGAGACAGTAAATGAATGTTGAAATTTAGAATGATCACAGATTTTAAACTAATCACAATCTTATTGATGATTTTTAGAACATTCATGCTCATATTCTCAGGCTGCAGAGTGTTCACATTCAGGATATACAACTTAGTCTTGAATTAAACATTTAAATGTAATTATATTAATATTGATTCTGAATCTATCAAATGCAGAACAGCTGGTACTATAATAACATCTGAAACTATCATCTAATGTGCAACAATTTGGGCAAGATAAGCATTCCTGCTGAAGAATATCCTCAGTCTTATTCATATCAGTTAGTTTTAATAGGTCTTCTGTGTCCTCATAGAGGTCATCATCATCCTCCTGGGCAGGCATTTTTCCTCTGAATTTGGCAGATTAGGGTAACATGAACTGAGGAAGTTTGATGACACAGGAATTGCTCCCTAAGAGTAGTGTTTAGAGATTACAGCTATTACTCATTGTAGTAGTGGTATAGGGCTAGTTGAAGTTGAATGTCTGAGAAAGATGCATTGAGAATGAATAACTCAATAGGATGTTTTGAATCTGATATTATCAAATATCAAAATAAACAGGTGAAACACATGAAATAATGTGAATTAAATGGATTTCCTGTGTGATTTACAGCAGTACTATCCATAAAATGGTTTTTGAACCTCCCTAGATGTTGATGTAGCATTTTTCATTTAAAAAACACTATACCAGATTATAACCTGTAGGAAGGTTGAAGACTCTTAAATTGATCTTGAAGGTGAGAATCTATCTATCCTATGTGATCACATGCATGCTAGCTAGATCAGAAATAGGGTGGCCTACAGCCAACATAATAGTCTTTCAAGTTCTTTTTATTTTTATTTTTGTATAGTTAGAAAATGTTGGGAGAAGTTTCACTATGGGATAACAATGGAGGGAGAATGTATACATATTATTACTGTAACTTATGCAATGCAAATAAAAAGATGCCAAAAGAGTGCTATGCATCTACTAAACCTGGGAGACCTGTCAAAGGGGGCTGACTGATTGACGAAATTGATATCACATGTTTTCTGGAAAGAAAAAGAGATGGATGTGGTGATGTGGCATTATTGCCTGCTTGGTAGTATTATGTGAGAATGAGATCAATGATATGATTAAGGAAATACCTCAACTGGTTGAAATAAATTGAAAATCATGAATGTCATTGATTCTACTAACTAGAAAAGGAGGGGAAAACATTCTGGGCTGGAAAAATAAACAAAAACAAACAAACTAGGTGGATTTGGGAAGTAGTTATACTGGGGTAATGTGATGGTGGAAACTGCTATTCACTTGGAGGTACCTTCTTCTTGTCCCTGGCCTTTTTGCTTTGTCCTCAAAGTGAATAATATGAGGGAAAGGATAGTATCATTGGATAACTAAATAAAAGCAGTGGGGTAAATCAATTAGTTGCTAGGTAAAAGACTTCAGTAAAGGAAATATGTGGGTGCAAGGTAAATAGGAATAGAAGGTGGGTAGAGAGGTGGGAACATATCTAAGCTTTATAATAAAATTTGTAGTTGAAGTTTCATTTAATCATCTCATTGATTTCTCTATTAGATTGTTTGATGTCATTGGGATCCATTAGTGAGCCCTGAGTAAATTGATCCTCATGACTTGGTTGGTCCTCCCTTTGTCCTAACATCCCTAGTTGAAAGTACATATGATATGAACTGTTTCTGTTATTGATAGTGTGGTGGATATCTGAGGTTAATGTGGTTATAAGACTGAGGCTCATCATCCATTCATAGACCTCAAAATGATGAAGTATGATGACTAGCTTAGTGTTTGCCATTATCAAGAGGCCTTGGGTGGCATTATCTAAGGAGTGGTATGTTGGATCTTCCATGGTTTTCTGTACAGTGATTTGTGCTGACTCAACTACTCCCAGTAAGGAGTGTACTGACTGATTAACTGATTCCATCTGTTGCTTCTGTAATTCCACTAGGTGATTGACAACTAGCTCTGTTGTTGCTGGCTGTACTGGTTGAGCTGGGGAATTTGGGTGAGGTGGTTATTCTGGCTGGTTGATGGAAGGAGAAGGCATTTTGACAAGGTGTTTGGAAAGTACTGAAATGGAGTAAACTAAATGAGACTGAATGGTTGTAAAACACTTGAACTGGTGCTGATGTTGTAGTAGAATGATAGAACTAAAACAATGTGTAGATAAAGCAGATAATGGTGAAGTTAGAATAATAATATGAGAAGATGAGGTTATTTGTTTTGATTTAATTGGAGGAAGGAGTTTCAGATAGTTCAGGCTGAGCAAGGAAAGGCCATCCAAGGGTAAGGATTTATTGATTTATTGCTTCCAAATGTTGGATCATTTAGTTGATGAGTTTCTTTGTGTCTTGGTTGAGAGTGCTGAACTCCAGGGAAATGGCAATTTAATGAAGTGTGTCTTGTATAAGCTGTATTATCTGTCTGAGGATTGAGATCATTATGATCATGTGAACTTAATGTAGACTTCTGATAGACCTTATCAGTCCTTAGAATTGATTCATTATGATGAGAAGGGGGATGGGAGATCTGGATGGGTGCTTGAAACAACTGAAAGGGTGAAGACATGATGTAACAAGAAAACAAACTAACTGGCAAATGTGATGGTTAATTAAAGAAATGGGAAATAACAAAAGGGATGGGAAAGAAACTAATGTGCTGAGGGGTAGATAGGTTTAACAAGACTAAAGACTGTAAGGTGTATTGTAGATGAAGGGACTGATTGTTTTGTTGTTGGGAGAAAGATGTATGAATGAATTTATTGGGAATATATATTATGTATTGTTGAGGATGTGTCATTTTCTGACCTTAGTTACAGATTATCACCTCTCATTCTACTACTATTTTGTAATATTATAAGAGTTTCTTCAACTCCTGCCAGCTGTCTGCCAGCATTGCCACTTGAAGAAAGACTCTATTTTACTCCTCTCCTTCTATACTTGATTCCATCAAGTCTTATTCTATTACATTTATGATTATCATTAGAATCTTCTTCAACTTCATGTCATTCCAAGTTTTGAATCATCTAGGTGTGCTTGCTTCATTCTCCCAGGTTAGATTGATTCCCTCTGCCTTGATCACATAGTTGCAAATTCATGCATTTTAGTGGAAGATCTTTTCAGTGATAGAGCCTAGCTTCATCTATTCTCCTTTCTCTTTGTTGATCTGCTTTGCTAACTCAGTACTCATGTATCAGTGGGGCACTTTGATAACCCCCCATATTGGGTTTGTGATTGGATTTAGTTCTGGTCACATTGCTGAAGGAGAGGGAGAGGCTCTGCTGATAGTATTCTTTTTGTCTGAATCTCCACCCAGGGGTCCTTCAAATTTATTTTAGTCTCAGGTAGTGATCTCCCTATCCAACTTGTTGAGTTCCACTGGGAATCCATTGTTAGTAGCTCATTACATTACTGTATTAGTATCTGAGAATACCTCTATCTTCAATGCTTTGAGGAGCACAGTTGTCTGGCATAGCTTTCCTTCTGGGTGGGGAAATGTCAATCTGATGAAATAGGCTATTTTTGGGGCAATATCCTCTAGTGTTGCTAGCCTGATATTCCAATGTTGAGGATTAGTTGACTTTCCCAGAGAGCTGGTCTGATTTCTTGTAACTGGTCCTGATTGTGGAGGAGTAAATGCCACTGAGGCAGTTATTATAAAGGGGTTTTGCTGTAGATCCCTGCTGATAGCCATTAAGTTAATGTGAGCATATTTATTTGGCATATCTATAGTCTCTTCTTTGATATGTTGTCACTTGCAGGCTCATTACTTTACTTTATCCACAGGTGAGGTTTCTTTTATGCTGTTCATTACACTTGATTTCTCATAGAGCATATAGCATGAGAAGTTGTTCACTGATGTGTTAGTTGAACCATCTATGAAAGAGAATGTTACTCTGCAGATTGCTTTCATTTGTTTACTTGTTCTCTTTCATGCTTTGGTCTGTAATGGGGTGTTAGACTTGACTTTTTTCTCAACTGGTTCTAGCTGTGTCTCCTCCTCTGGATTGACTAGCTTCCATAGTGTATGGGTGGCATTGTGGATGGCTTTTGCTTGTTTTCTAATGGCTTCAACATTTAGAGTAGGAGTTTGCATCATTGGTTTGAGGTCATATGATGCTTGTAGAGTTGGCCCTTCTTTAATAGGAAGACCCTAATACTAGTATGTCACTTCAATGAGTGATGGCTTTGAGGTTTCCAAAAGCACCTCCAAGGAGGGTGAGTCTGTTTCACATACTTCTCCTTTATTTCAAGGTTTCCTATTTGCTCAGAAATGGTAGGGCCACACATCAGCATAAGTGGCCTGGGATAGATACCTCTTCTTTTGTGCTTTGTAGACCTCTTCCTCCATTTCCAGCAACAGCCTCTAGTATAAAGATGGTGCATGGAATGGTTGAATGTCTTCAGCTGAAATGTACTCTCTCCAAATGGATTGATTCTCAGGTGTGATATATTTATATACATCTTAGCTGTATGGGTCTTTCATATAAGTGCAGAGGTTATTATCTTTCAGGGTTTTCAACTTTACAGATAATATCTTCTTCTTTCTACCTTCCTTAGCACTACTAGGGAGGTTTGGTTGGGACATTCTGAGGTTTCATTTAGTTGTAGTTTTATATGTACCAGTTTTGATCTTGATATATCAATTTATTATGTGCTGGTCATTTTGTTTGATGCAGCTGTAAGGTTTGGACAGGGTTGGTATAGATTAATAGATGTGTAAAAGAAAGTAAATTGGTAAAAGATTTAAGGTATGGTTTGAGAGGTTAAGAGGTTAAGAGGTTAAGAGGTTAAGAGGTCATGGAGTTGAATGATGGTAGAGGTTTGATGAAAGTAATAGTTTTTAGCAACATAATGAGATAAACAAACAATGCAAATATGATTAGATGATAAAGGGGGTTTGAGTGCTTTATTATTGATTTATTTCCCCTTGTTAGGGTCTTGACTGAACTATAACCCTTCTTGCTTTAATTACCAGCCTTCTTATTGTTAGGTCTGCCCTCCTAAGGAATTCATCATCCTCATTATCTGAATCTAAGTAGCCTGCTCTGGGCTTGAATCTCTTTAAGTCATCATGATGGACCTTGAATTGAAATAGTAGACTATCTTTATGTTGAATGAGATATGATCTTAAATGTGTTGATGAAGGTTTGATGATTTTGAATGATTTTCTCCAATGAGACTCTAACTTCCTTTATTCTTTATTTTTAACCATTACTAGTTGGCCTCTTTTTCATTCTTCTAACTCCTTTGGCTTTTCCTGCTTCTCTTTCTGATTCTCTCATATCAGGTTCCTAATTTGTGCTTGATACATCATGAACATGTCCACTGCAGCTATCTCTTGCATTATAGTGAGGTTTTGAATTATCTTCTTCACTCTATTATCTTCCTCCAATTCATGCAGTAGAAGCCCTTCTAAGCTGTTGGATGTGATGTTCATTTCTAAGAATACCTCTATGAGTAAGTATCTAACTTCTTTTCTTATATAGCCATTCATGAGGTGGATTGCATCTGAGAGACCTAGGTCCCATTAGTGTAATGGATCATCCTGCAGCTTCATGACTAAGTCCTGCAATAATTTATTTACCACTTTGACCTTTCCTGTTAACTTCAAAGAACCCATTGGTTGGAAGGTGAGCTTGATTCTATAACTTCCTGCCTATTATTGTATCAGCAGATTGTTGAAGTAGGATCCTAAGTTTAGATACATCTTAATGTATTCTACTTTTGGGAATGAGGTGAAGTATCTTTCCAATGATTTAATCACATCTTCTGACTTTACTGATTCAGTCAGATAGGCTACCACATATCCTGAGAAGTACTTGATGATATTGATGGCATACTTGTTGCCCTTACTGGTTTCTTGGAAAGAGCTAATAAAATCAACTCCTATCATTTGAAGTGGTCTTAGTGGTATAACAGGGTATAGGGGCACTCATGAAGGGTATGGTGCATAATGAGCACAGGTTGAATAACCCTTTATTCATTTTTTTACATCATTGGATAGGCTTGATCAGAATACTTTCCTGAATAATCTCATCTTTGTGGATTTAATTCCCTAATAGCCCTTTTCATTGTGGGCTTTCTTGAGGTACTGCCTAACCTTTACTTTGGGGATGCAAAGTAATTAGAGGCTGGTTGCTTAATCCTGCTTATATAGGTAAGGTGCATGCCATTTGAAGTCTAATACCTTTAAAGTACTGGTGTACAGTTCCCCTTGCAGATATACATGTATTTTATCAAACCACTCAGACACTGCATAGGCTTTCATTCAGTCCTGATAGTAGATTGATGATTCTATTGTAAGTGTTTTCACTTCCATCCTTATTTCATTTGGTGGTCTCAGTTTCTCCCCTTGAAATGCTAGATAACCATTCTCCCTTATAAACTCATTAAATCCCCCTTTTCCATCTTTTCACACCCAATTTTCTCCTTACTCCTTCAGCTCCTTTAGCATCACTTCCACTAATGGGTCAGACTTGCATTCCAGGTCATTGAATATAATCCTTGATAATCTATCTGCAACTTAATTCTTTTCCCCTGGAACATATTCAATCTTGATGTTCAACCTGCAGAGCTTCTCTACCCATCTAGCATATATCTCCTTATGGTTGTCCACTGAGATAAATGATACCAGTAGCCTATGATCTGTGTGAACTATGCTAGGTAATGATGGGTCTTGAAAGTAAAAGGAATACTTTTCAGTAAACTTGACAATGGCAAGCAACTCCCATTTATAAGTCCTATATTTTTGTTGTGCCAGGGTGAGGGTGAACAAATCATATATCACAGATGTCAGTAATTTCCTTCCAGGGTATAGTGGATCTTTCCTTTCTTAAGCAATTAGAAGCCCTGAAGCATACCCTGAGCTATTAGTGTACACATGAGCAAGTAGTGTCCAATTGAATCTATTTACTGCTGTATTTACTGACCCCTTGATTTTAAGTAGTTCAAATGATAATTCCTCTGAATCAGTCCAATGAAATGGAATGTTCCCAGTCAGCCTCTGCAGGGATCTGGCTACTTCACCATAGTTGGGTATGAACCTCTAGTTAATTCCTAAAGCTCTCAGGAATGCCTGTACATCTATCTTGGTTGTGGGCATAGGCCAATTGAAGATTTTAGCAGCTCTCTCTAGTAGGATTCACACACTGTCATTGATTTTGTGGATGACCCCCAGGGCTTTGATATCTGATACAAATAGCTTCAGCTTATGGAATGATAGTCTCAAGTTGGCCCACTTAATCCTCAGAAAGAATTGATCCCTAAGCATTTTATACAGCTTCTCTGGTGATGGCATTCCTCTGAACACATCATTTATATATACTGTGACTGGAGGTGGTTCTTCTTCATAATCACTATGAAGTAAGGATTTTTCAGGCTCTAGTTCTGGAATTGATCCTAGCACAATATTCATGAATTCAATGAAGGTAAATGGTGCAGATTGGGTTCCCTGTAGCATTCATGTTGGTTGAAGCTGTCCTAATCCTGAAATAGAGAATGTGAAATATGGTCTGTCTGATAGGTATATTAGTATTATGAAGTAACCATACTTTATGTCTGCTCCCCAATATATTTTGTGCCTTGAAGAGGATAAGTAATCATGTACTCTGCTTTGCAGCTCTATTTTTAAACCCAGAAGTATTTCATATATGAATGAATAATTAAATGTTAATCTTGGCTTGATGTCCATAGGTTCTTCTTGCCTCTTTTCTACTAACATGGCTTTTGCATTTCATGAAGATAGTTTCCCATTCACTATCACTATTGATTCATACACCCCTCCTTCAATCTTATTGGTAACTAGTTTTCTCAGCCATCATTCAATTATTAGTGCAAATCTCTTCTGGGATTTCACTGAATATGGCTTGGTTCCTGGGGCTAGGTGTACATGGTGCTCAATAAGGTCTGTAGCTAGTAATTGGTTCAGGTTTGTTCCATTCAGATGTCAGTAGAGGTACAGTAATTTCATAACTCTCTTTTTAAGGTATTTAGGTAATAGTGGTCTCAATGTAATTCTTAACTTTAATATCCACTCTTCTAATTCTTCTCTTTTCACTTGATAGTTAATAATAAATTCCTTGGTATAATGTCTCAATCATCTAGTTACTAGAAATGGTTTATTGTTTATTGATTTCAATATCAATACTTGATTGCTTTGAATTATGTTTGAACAAGTGACTGGGACTTCTCCCCTCTTCTTTCTCCTCCAAACCTCTGGTAAAGATACTGTTATCACCTCCAAGATGGTTTAGGGTGGCAGTTTTAAGTCTTGCTCAGGACTCAATGGGGGTTTTCCATGTTGGATGAATCATTATTCAATGAGGTTAGAGAATCTGAGTTTCTTTCAGTGTCTTCCTCACTATTAGTTTCATTGTCCATTTTGTTATCCCCTTCCTTATTTCCTGACTTTATTTCTGTCTTTACTATTTAATTCTAGTTTGCTAATAGTCTTGGTGGAAATAGCAGAATGTTGTTTTCATGCTCAAATTGCATTATTAGGCCTCTAATCTCAGTTAGTTCTTTTCCTTGCCTGACATCTCCAATGATCAATAATGAGTCCTTAACTCTGATCCTTGAATCTACTAAATATAGCCAAGGTAGTCCTAGAAGCAGTTGGCTGGACTCTTGATGCAGGGGTGGGTCTCTCAGTGCTACAAAGCATTTTATGATTCTTCATATTCTCTCAATGCTAACCTTCAACTCAACATAGTGCATGAGATTGTCTTCATTATACATCACAGTTTTCATGGACATTCCTGCTAGTCCTAGATCCTGGAGAGATTTTAATGGCAGATCAAGCCACTTAACTAAGACTGGAGAGATGATGCACAGGTCAGACCTCTGATCTATATGAGTAATCTATCTTTTTAGCTTTATTAATATTCCTTCATTGTTTTGCACATGTGCAACTAGATGGAAGGCTTTGTCAGATGGTTTGATGTGTGATAATATTCTAGTTTGCTGATCCAGTTAGATTGCTGGGATGTTTGGGTGCAGTGGAACAGCTTCTATTAACTCTATTATACTGGTGGTTATACTTGCCTTTTTCTTTTTCTTCTAGCTTGATGATTGAGTGGCAAACTACTTGGTTTATTGAGTAAAGGTTGAGGATCAATATAGTAAGTCTGCAATGAACATATCAACCTTGACTTGTCCTAAAATTTCTCTCACTGAAATTGGTTTTCCTTTCATTTCTGCATCTTGTTCTTTAAATCCTCAGATTGGGGCCAGACTTCTCTGGTTAGTCCTGTTTGACTTCTTAGGTTGGTCTTCCTTCATTGGTTCTCCAAACTCCTGTGCATTTAGCTGTGCTGTCACTGACTCTCTTGTCTGCCTCTTATTTGCTTGTGGAGTTAGTTAGGTGCTGAATGCTCTCTTCCCATGCTAACTTCTTTCCCCTAAAAAAGCCTCATCATATTAAGCCTCCAGTGGAGTAAATAGGTCCTCCAGTTGTAGTCCTCCTATTCTGAAGGTAACTAATATTACTTCTAATTAAGTTGTAGCCTCTGCTGTATCATTGAACCTAACTCTCTGCTTATTTGATGTCAAGTTATTTCCTGAGGAGCTTATTACTGTGTTTGTTGCTGGCTGTCTGCCTATATTATTAGTTCTCAGGCCTATCTAGTTGTTTTCATCAAACATCTTGTTTATAAGTATCTTTCTTTCTCATTCCTCCAATCTTATTCCTTAGCATCCATCTGATTGGTGTCCTAGGGTTCCACAATTAATGCATAGTAATAGTCTTCCCCTGGCTTGAAAGGTTCTAATTCCATTGATAAAGTTATTTGATGAGAACTGTCCCTAGGGTCCTGTTGGTCCTTATTAGATTATTAAAGGTTTAATGTTGCCCTCCTGATTGAACTATCTTATTTGAGGAGGTCTATATGCTTCTGGCTTAATCTGAGGTAAGAAGTCATCCAGTATAGCTTATTACTAGTTAGTATTTCTTGCTGAATAGGATGCAATTGTTGCCTTCAGCTTGGCCAGTCAGTGATTATCCAGTTATTTTTCTAATATATTCTAATAGAATTGGAGTTCAAGCTTATTTGTCCTTTTCACCTGATCCTTATTAAATTCACACTCTGCCTCTTTAGTATTAACTGCTCTGGAGTATACCTTCTTCAATGTCATCATCTCAGCCAATCCTTTGATCAGTTTCTTTCAAGTATTTGGGTTGGTGAGTCCCTTCACCCATCTTCTAATTATCTCTTCCAATAAGTATCTTTCTGATAGTGAGTCTAACATACTATTATCATTCTTGATCTTTAACTTCCTCAGCACTTGAGCTCTCACTTGGTAGTATTCCTCCAGGTTCTGGTTTGTCATCTGGTGTAACTTGGTAGTCTCTTACTCTAAGGAGACTTTTGATTCTTCTGTCCTGGCTGTTGGAAATTCATTGAAGAATGTCTTCTCAAAGAGTTCTCAGTTTTCCTTAATTGGGTATTCCAATGCTCTCATTAATGGAGGATTCCTCTCTAATCATTTCTCTACCTCTCCTATTAATAGAACATTGATCATTGGAAGTAGATCTTTCACTAGGACTTAACTCTTAGTTGCTTTCTTTCCTCTCAGTTTAAATTCAAGCTTTATCAATCATCTTCTCACTGACTGCTCATCCTCTCCTGAGAATGTTCTGCATATGGAGAAGGTCAGGAATTAGCCTGCTATATTTGGTAACTTATTATCTTGTTCTTCTTGCTCTTCCTCCTTCCTTTGGTGAGTTTGTTCTTTATTGTCTTGTTTGCTTTGCTTCTTAATTGCTGTCTGGGGAATATTATAGGGGATACAGTTCTGATGATCTTAACTACTGTGTTGTTAGTATGATGTCCTTAGATTCTACTTCAGCTTTGCTGTCTCTACTGACTGTTTGTCATTCTGTATCTGTTTGATGCTTTCTGGTGTTGATGTTGGTAATAAATGAGACTCTTGATTTGAGGTGTAGAAGCTGTTGGCTTCTGAAGTGGTAGGCACCAAAAAGAGATGGATGTGGTGATGTGGTGTTATCATCTGCTTGGCAGTATTATGTGAGAATGAGATCAATGATATAATTGAGGAAATACCTCAACTGATTGGAATGGATTGAAAATCATGGATGTTATTGATTCTACTAACTAGAAAAGGAGGGGAAAACATTCTGGGCTGGAAAAATAAACAAAAACAAACAAACTAGGTGGATTTGGGAAGTAGTTATGCTGGGGTAATGTGATGGTGGAAACTGCTATTCGCTTGGAGGCGCCTTCTTCTGAAAGGGCTAGAACGGGGTTAACTTGATCCCGTCAATTCTTGAAGATCACCAACGAACGTCCGGCTATCCCTCGAACAGGAATCTGGTGAAAAAGCGACCAAGGTGACCAGTGGACAAATGTGCTTGCGTGGACGATGATATGTTTTGGTGAACGAACCATTCCTTCATTCTACGCGTGTGAATTCGTACTCATGGGAGTGATGTGAACCGGACTGACCACTTCGTCCTCATGAGGTCGGAAGATGACAACTTTTTATTTACGCGCTTCCTCGATAATTCCATTGTCATGTTTGGTCTGCGAATGGCGCCGGCCAGCTGTTGGAGAAGAGTATCACCGTTACACACGATATCCATCTACCTGGTCTCGATACGCTGCCGGAAGCCTGGACTGGGGATCTCTGTATGGTAGTATTGACTGATAGCCCCTATCACTCGAAACCATCGGGTGATGAATGGGTGGGAGTAATGAGTGATTGAGGTATGTATTCCCTTCATGGCTGGCTGTGAGGGGATGGTAGGGAATGAGAGGTAGGTTGGAAACTGGTTACTCCCCTCCTACTATTGCTCGTTTTGAAATTCTGGATTTCTTCCTCCTTACTTTGCCCACCTCCCCCGTCGCCTACGATGGGTAGAGTGCTATATTGGGGAGGTCTATTTACTTATTTACTTATTTACTTTATTAAAGACCGGGCTATTTATCTACTTCCTTGTTTATCGGTGCTATACGCAAAACGCGGAATACTCTTCTATTGAATGGTCTTTAGTCTTCCGAGATGAGTTTCACCATGAGGAGAGCCCCAGCAAGACCAGTAACCTCTTTGAATGGCTTCGAAGGTGCAACACCACGCCACCGACACTATGGGCACTTAGTGGTACACCATTTAATTGTGGACCTCATGATATATCAAACATCGTCCCTGCAGTCAGTACAAATGAATGAGGAAATTATCCATACTTGCGCCTGGCGACACAACAATTTGAGAAACTCATCGGCAAGGTTAAAAAACTGCTTGACCCCAATTTCAACGGAGGAGATCGGAAAGAGCGACTAAAGGCCGCTGCTGATTAGTTTGGCAACCTTCTGGAGAATATTATGATCCAACGCGATTATCTGACCCCAGGAAATCATCTTCATCGAAAATGGCGCCCAAACGCGTTGACACTTTCCTGCAGCAGCTACGATACGGATCGCAAAAGCGCCCCAGGGATAGCGAGGTCACACATATTGGATTTCTCCCACAAGGAGACACCTGTCTGCAAATATGAACCCCCCTCCCGCTCCCAATACGGATTTCACACCAAAGTTCACAGCCGACACTATAATGAAATTGATGATTTTGGTTGTCTGGACCTGCTTGTCCACAACCAAGAAGAAATACAATTCCTATCTTCGATCGTTTCTTCCACTCCCAAGAAGAGCTAGAAGAAACCGCCAATGACAGCCCTAGACGGGAGGAGGCCAGCTGAATATACAACAGGCGGGGTGCTCCGCCTTACGGAATCACGACAATGGACAGCCCATCGAACAGCAACTCGTGTTTGCGGCTATGGATGAGCACATCACGGTTCTGTTTTCATGGCCATATTCCATAATCCATTTAGTGCTAATCCCTTGTGCAGGTAGCCATTAGTATATGGGTTTCATCCATATCCTGGATGATTCCCGGTACCTTGCCTAACCGGGTAATCGCCTCATAAAAGTCAATTTCAAAATTGACATCAATTATGCTACCTGGGACTGCACTTCCTTGGTTATTAAGCCCAGTTCACTTACTCCCCAGGCTTACTTGACTATCTATTTCGCTCCACTTTGAAAGCATACCATAATGAAAAATAATACAGGTATGACTCTCAATCTCAATCCCTTTTGCGCGGTGTCTCTCCAGAAGAATTCGAAAACCATAAAAACCACTTCCCGGGACGTCCTTATTACAGCTCATCTTTGCAATTATTGATTCTAAACATGCCTTCCCACCCACATGAGGAGGCAGCTGAGGCCTTTGAACTTCTTGTTGGATCAGAAGCAGTCAAAATGTCTATTTGCTCCAAATCCCACCACCATCGAAGAAACCTAAAACCAGTACCCTCCATTACTATGCCCATTCCAATACAATTAGGTGCATTCTACCTGATACAACCGCACAGCTCATCTGTGTCTACTCTGTTCCCGGCAATAAGATCAAAAATGGCAACATCAAATACATCACGGCAGCAGTTATTGACAGCAACAATGGCAACATTCTACAGCATAACACTGTCTGTCAGAGTACGTATACCCCAAGAATATGGAGTGACCCTATGATTATATGAATGAAGGGAAGAATTCTTACATTAATTACATGAGATATAAAGTTTGTTGTCCAATTTAACCCCTTATATTCCAAGGGGAGGGTTTTTCCTTTTTGACCATATTGAACCTTCCAAACTCCACCTTGCAATCATCATGATGTTTCTACTGGAGAGTATTGGAACTTCTGCCTGCCAGCAAACCGATATAATTCACCTATAACTAATCGAACTTGAGGCAGAACATACCAAAGTCTCTTTCCATACTCAGCAAGAGGATGCTCTGCCGCCTTACGAGAACCAAATCCTATTTGACCCAAGCCGCTCCGACATGGCACAGAGGTATGGAGGTGGCAGGTCTACGGTGTCGATACATGGAAATTATCGAATAATTCCAGCTCAGATATTCCGCTTTGCCATACGCCAAGGGAGCTGTTTGCTGGGTCTTCAATAGCATTGATGCGTCTTCCAAATCCCACCTACCGTGCCTTGGCAAACCAACTGAAGCCGTACCATATGAACGCTCTACATCTCCCCGCATGACTCTACTAACCCTTGCTTGTTTCACCAACAAGTACATTACTGAGACTGAGGATCTTAATGAGGGCCTTAAAAATAGGAAAGCAAAAATCCAGGAAGGCAAAAATACCATGGAAGGACAGCTTGAGAGACTGAATGCCTTAATAGGCAAATTGGAGATCTATGGAGCAGTTCCAGCTTTGGGGTCAATCCCCACACTGGCATGTCACTTGGTTGGGCACTAGTTTCTTTAAGCCTACAGCACCCTTTTTCAAACATGGTATGTTCCTTTGATTCTATTCTCCTGTTGGTAACTTCTAGCCATTTCCCTGGCAAGATGCCTCATCCTGTATAGGATCTATACTGATAGATAATTCAGCTTTCCAAAGATGATGACCTTAGGCAGATTATGCCATATAATGCTATATGGAATGCACTTGACTTTCCACAGTCTGGACAAGTTGAAGAGGGTTCTCTTCGTACTCTAAATACACTGGTGTTCAAATGGGGCTGAACCTCAAAACTCACAGGAGGCCAAGTCAACACCCTCAATTCGCGTGTAAATGTCCAGGGACGATTTTTGAGTTGCCTTTGGATTGTGGTACGAGAGCGCAGCAATCTCACAAAATCAGGGCACATCACTTCTCGAACTTTTCAAGCTAGTCCAGCTTGTCGTTCTCATAATCAGGAGGTGTAAGGGGTCAAGAATCTTCTTTTCACAATCGACAGGCATGTGGAATTGTCTCTCCCACTCCTCATTCGTTATCACAGTACCTCTCGATTCCAGGCCTGCTCGTCTGTATTCGCCCGTCTCTCAACATTATAGATGGTTTCACTCTTGTTATATGGAAACATGCTGTTGTTTCATCTAGTCCCTCGTCTCGAAAGTTGGGTTTTCCGTGGTTACGTCTCAACAGGGCTCGCGGCTTGTGTTTGCCATCCGGCTCGCTGTAGATACCTGGCATTGGCCTTGGATTTCGATTGGACGCACGTTCCAGGGCTTGGTATTCATACTTCCACTATGTCACTCAAGTTCTGCAATATGCCTGGCACCAATAATTCCAAGGCAGGAGGGTACTTCAGGGTGCGGAGGTAGGGAAGAAGATCCGGGCAACAGCTAGTCCTTACATTGTGCCCCTCCTGTTTATTGCTATCCAAGGCTTGATTGAGAACGTGGTAGCAATGGCTGAGTCCCAAGCTGCGTGAGTGTATCCTCATACTCTATCTATAGTTTACCATCTTTTGGAAACCTATAACTCACCAGTGTCTCATTCCAGCAATATTCCCGAGCATCGCCTCGGTTGGCAAGGATTGGTGTTGTAGAAGCAAGACTTGGATGCGGAGGCCTTAACAATCCATCGAAGAGCGAAAAGCAGCCGGTACTATGCAATGGAGTTTCCATACATCAAGAGAAATTTTATCCGCGCATTCGTGGAAGGAGTCGGACACTCGTATGAGCACGTCTTTAGGGAACCAGAGGAATAAAGGAGACGAGGGTGAGAAAACGATGACACCCAAAATATATCCAAGTTTAACGGGGTTTATATAGTACCCAGCCCTGGATGCGTACTATCCACCTAGTCGCAATAATCTCCCTCGCTAATAACCCGTCTCCGTCCTCCTCCTGTCGGCACATTATGTCAGAACGGAGAATGTCCCGGATATAATGGAACGAAGTTTCGAGAGAGCCGAAACGGGGACCGGTACCTCTACCAATAGTGTGTCATTGTTGGAGAAGATAAAATATCTGCCTTTATCTTACAGGAAGAGACGTTGCTGATTTTTGGAGCACTGTCCCCTTGGCCTATAACTAAACAGAATGTCCTCATCTCAGCAACCCGAGTGGCTCAGAGCCTTGGCTGAACGCCAGCGTCGCCATCGAGCCGTTATCGAAGTGGTGCAAGTTTCTCCCGGCTACCTCAAGCAATGGGAAAAAACGCAGCAAAAGCAACATTCGTTCTAAAAAAAGATCTGCAAGTGGAAGAGGTGAAGGGACCGCTAATGGACGACGGTCACCCAGCTCTGGAACCGACAAATTTCCGCTGCTTTCACAAGAGGCTTCGTCGATCATATTCCGTTTCACGTGCCTGGGCGAAACTGCGTTGCATATTGGCCATCTCCCCGTCGTAATGGGGGCCCGGGGCATCCGCGGTTGCGCGTCCTAGATACTTGATGCCATTATTGGTTGGGGTCGCTGGAGGCCTTGTTGAGAACTCGAGAACGAAAAGCAACAAGTCCTATGCAATTGGATACTGCAATAAGCCAATAAGAATGAAGTGTCCATTCATTCTTTGGTGGCAGCACTCCATAATATCGGTGTTCACATCCAATGCATTTGTAAAAAATGCTTTGCGTCGGATCAAGTCCTACGCAATGGGGTACTACTACGTTGCACAAGCAGCTAATACCAACTGTTATTCCCCTGCCTCTTTTTGCAGTAATACACATGTTCGAATTTATATTTCCTCCGGTTACGGAGTTGGCTATACCAGGGGGCGTATCCAGGGGACGTATCCAGGGGAATTATTGCCCTGTTATCACGCCCAGAAGGAGCTGGGCCCCTTGATAGGCACCAAGAACTAGCCGACATTTGTGATTGAATCAGGTTGGTCGGAGTCATTGAGACTCGATGACAATATGAACCTATAGCTAGTTGAGGAAATGGGCCAGTCAACGGCACAGTGATTATCCGCTGGCATGTGGTTACAAACACAAATCAGGTCAGGGGTAATGCGGGATT
This sequence comes from Emmonsiellopsis sp. PD_33, assembly GCA_032988165.1. Lineage (NCBI taxonomy): Eukaryota > Fungi > Ascomycota > Eurotiomycetes > Onygenales > Ajellomycetaceae > Emmonsiellopsis > Emmonsiellopsis sp. PD_33. Next base: position 25,607 of record JANTQF010000251.1, read on the forward strand.
TTACAGTATGGATAGTACAATTGGGATTCCCACGCTAGGCCAACAATTGACCATCTTTCCAACACCGCCATCGCAACAAGCGGCTATACAGACGATAACGTTTACGAAGGGTAGAGTGATCCCGTGTTCCGCCGGCGATAATGGATCAATGGCGACCGGAACTGCGTCGTCAACATATGTTGGTTGGTGGTGCGGCAAGCATTGCCCACTCTTCAGTCTTACACTTCAGTCTTATACCGGAAAATCGCATGTTGCTGCCTCTTCCTACGTGTTAGCCGATATATGGCAAGCAGTTACAGACGGGAGACCCTGTTTTCTTGTGGGAATGGTTAGAAGAGGCATATCAGATGAACCCAAAGTCACTTCACTCTAATTTCAAAACACTTTGATTAACAATGGTGTTTTGACTGGAAGGCATCACCGCGTTCGCGGCCCTGGTGATCGCCGCTTGCAAGCCAAGTTGAAGTTGGGTGATCTCCAAAATTTGAAATTATTCCAACGTATTACTTCCATTTCTATCGACGAGTGCAATGGAGATATTGTCACCCACATTGCGAACCGGCACAAGGCGGTCAAGATATCACACATCATGGATGCCACCTCCCGTATAGTTGGCTTCACCACTGTTTTCTGAGCAGTATTGGGGACCACGCATCCCATTCAAGTTTAATTCAGAATTTCCTCCAGGGCCACCGTACGAAGTCGGACAGGTGGGGGGCCTTGCGGACAGGGCCGTGGAAGTTCTCAATGTTTTACTAATTAATGGACTGGCGTGAGGATTAGGGTGCATGGGGTGACCCGTTAGCACTTGACACTTTCAGTCCCTCCCTGTATGGATATAACAGGGAGCAGATGATCGATCTTGTTGAAGATAACCACCTTGGAATGGTAATTTACAACGACCTACATTCCAACTCAAAATATGCTACTGTATGTATCCCTCTAACTTCCTGATACTATACTCTCGACTCTAAATGCAGTTTCTAACCTATGTTTTGGTTAGCACAATCACATTTGGATGTATTATCAGTATTTCCTTATACTGGGGGCAGCATACATAGGACTTTTGAAGGCCTCCTACTCAAACCATGGCAGGTAACCGGAATTGCCACTTTGGTTTGCATCATCAGCATGTAGCCATTTTTGGCAGACTAAATGAGGCAGAGGAAAACAATTCAGGGGCTTGGGACTATATTCTTCCTATCCTGTTTGCCAGCATCCCCATCGTCCCCTCACATATGGTTTACACATGGATACCCGAAGTGCAAGCTTATCTAAAGATTGCAGAACACTCATTGATCTAATCTAAGGCAGGTCATCAGCTGCAGGCAATTCCATTCGGCTTGTTGCAGAATTATACTAAATCAGGCCGAGCTAGACTGAGGGGTTCATAGGTTGCTGTGCAGTCACATCGACAAGATCACACAATAGTTAGATTGATCTCTCTCTCTCGCTAGATAGCAATACAAGAGATCTTTCCCTTCCCGCAAATCATCCCTTTAGAATCAGCCCCAATCTTCCATTCCATAGCCGACATTTACGTCGGCGATTGAGAATATAACCCTGGCGGGGGGATATGAATTGTAGGAGAATAATAGACGGACTAGAAAATAGGTTCCCACGTATATGAGGTTGGAAGAAGGAGAAGGAGAAAGAGAAAGAGAAAAGAAGCAAACCCCGAGAAAATGCAGAAGGTGGCGTGGTTAGGAGAGGGATGGAGTTTGAAATGGGGACGAAAAGGAAAATTTGGATGGTGAATATGCTCCATCAAGAGAAGAAAAGGAAATAAGTAAGGTTCGTAAATCACCCTCTCGCGCGGGGTTGTATAATTGAACGGAGAAACAAAAAGGGGGCAAAATGCATGCATGCAGCGTGGAGTAAGTATGAAGTAGTGATGGAGGGATGAAGTGGACATAAAAAGCAAGACAGGCAAAGTGGGTAGTCAATCGGTAGTGGTATAGATGATGCCAAAAAGGAAAAGAAAAAGAGGTAAAAAAGCTGAAAACAAAACGAACAGCCACCGAAAAGGGGTAATTATCATAAGTAAAAATAAGGGGTAAAAACCTTCCCTTCCACATACCGCAAAAACAGAGCAGATCAAATCATCACACATAATCCCACATAAAAACCAGTCACCCCCCTCCCTTCCCTTCCCGCCTTATTCAAAGACAAAAACAAAAAACCAAAACCAATAAAAACGAACAACAATCACCCCCTATCAACAACAGCAACCGGCACCCTCGGCCCACCCCCGACCTCCCCCGCCTCCACCCCCCTCAACAAACTCCCCTCCGCAAACTGGCTCCCCTGAGAAAGATCCAGCATCGGCCTCCCAATCACATTCCGATCCCCCGTCGCCACCCCGCGGCCCGTATCATGCCAGCCCTGCGCCGTGCCGGCCTTTGCTGAGCGCGCGAGCAGGCCCATTGGCGCGAAGGGGGAGTCTCCATCGGCCGTTGCAAGCGGCAACGGGGGCGGCGGCTGTTCATGCGGGCTGTTGAACGAAATGGCCCGCTGGCGAAGGATGCTCCGGGCCGTCGTGGGACGGCCGCCGTTGGGGGACCAAGAGGCTTGCGGGGTCGTTTCTGGTGAGTGCGGAGTACTACTATATGCGGCGGAGGTTGGTTTCCGCCAGGTGGTTGAGCTGGGCACGATGATTGCGCCGGGGAGTAGTTCGGGGCCCGTGGCGACTTCTACGAGCGGCACGCCGGAGCCGACGGTTACGCCGCGGCCCTTGCGCGCGTGTTGGGGCGCTTCTTGGTAGGTGGGGGTTAGATCGATGAGGGGTTTGGGTTTTTGTTTTGTGGATTTTGAGCGGGAGAAGGCGGTAGTGCCAGTTGTGCTGTCGCGGGGGCTATTGGGGATTGGTAGCGGTGGTGTTGAGTAATCGCGGCTGCTGCGGCGGCTGGAGCGGTCGCTGTGGGGGTAAGGGTGTTCGGAGGCGAGGTTGTTTAGCAGGCCGTGGCCGGTAAAGGGTTGGGAGAGGTCCTTGTCGCGGTCTTCGAGAGCTTTTTTGCGTTGGGTGTATGTTCGGCCTAGGAGGCCGGAGGAGGAGAAGGGTTCCGGGTCGGAGGCTGTGGAGGATTCTTTCACAGTGGCTTTGCGGGAGGGGGGTTTTACGCTCATTCGGTCGGGGTCGATGGCGGATCTAGTTACGGGGGGCTGCTGTGGACGAACAGAGCGAGCGCGCGAGGGGGCTTTGCTGTCTTTGTAGCGTGACGGTTTTTGAGGGCTCGACTCGATATTCCACGATGATGGGTCCATGTCGAGCAGTGGTTGGAACGAGCCGATTTGATACGGAATGGAGGAGCTAGAATTGCGTCGCTCAGATTTTTGATTTGCCGCCTTTGGCGCCTTCGAGTTCGAAGCAGACTGCTTCTTCTCCTCCTTCTCCCCCTCACCCAGCACATTGACCAGATACCAGCTCCGCCACTGCTGAACAGCCCTATACCACGCCAACCCGGTCTCCTGATCATTCGTCGCAAAGTAATGGACAAAGTTCTCTGTAGTCAGGAACATGTTCGATTTCTGCTGACTCTTTACCGCAAAACATATCTTCTTTGGCGCCCTCACTTTCTTCGCCGCCTCGCGCGATGTAGGCGAGTAAATATCAAAGTCAGACAAGTGGCAGATATTCGTAGATTCGGCGCCCTGCTTCTTCGCGACAACCACCTGGCCGTCCGACCGTAGAGTGATCCATCGCTTGTCCCATTTCCCAGAGCGCTGAGAATGGTACATATGAAACGACGATTCCGACGGCTGCTTGCGCGGCGCAGATTTCACATCTAACCCTTCCCTTTCACGACTGTCAGGTATCCCAGAAACAATCAGATGATTTTGCGAATCACTGTCCCACGAATTCATAACATCCCGCACGTGTTCGTACTTCCGCAACGGCCGTTCTAGACCCAGTTGCTTGAAGGATTCCAGAAGAATCGCCGTCTGGGGTTCGATATTCTCCGCCAGGCAGTTTGCGGCAGAGTATAAAAGATCCTGGACATTCGTGCTCGGTGTTATCGGCAAGGAAATAAACGAGTCGTTGCAGGTGACAAGCACCTTTCTCTCCCCCGCATTAACGGCAGAAATAGGCGCGTCGTTCCCAGAAACAACCTTGATATCCTCGGGCCGCATGGGCTGTGGGGACGAGATCAAATTCTTTAGCTTCTCGCGACCGCCACCATTCAGCTTCGAGTTCGAGTTCGAGTTCGAGTTCGAGGTAGAATCATGGGCTCGCATCCGCGAGAGGAACCCGCTACCCTTGGTCTTCGCCGACTTGATGGACGGCTGTCTTGGATTCGGCCCGTTATGGCGCGCCGTAGCCCTCTCGTGCGCCGCCAGCTCCTCATTCGTTATGTCTTGAACGTCCACGATGGACTTTGGTTCGACGATGTTGCGCAACCTGCTGGGCGTGGTTGGGGTGTTGAGTGAATCACTCGTGCCACTCCGCACATTGGCGCGGTTGACGTCAATGTTGATCCGGGGGCGGCGGCTGGGGTTTTCCATCGCGGGCGCACTGTTGGGTAAACACTCCCGCGATGGCCCACCGTTCTCTGCCCCGCTATCTATAGACGAGTCATTTCGCATGTTTTGATTTCGAGGCTGCACAGGACCCTGACCATGACCATGCGACGTGTGCACCCTTGATACACCCTCCCTACTAGAGGCAACGCCATTCTGCCTCCTCGTATCCTTCAGCGCCCCTTCCGGCGCGCCATCTAGATAATCTCCCTGTGTATGTGGGCGGGTGGGTGGCATCGCTGCTGCGGGCGGCAGAGGGGGTGGGGGGACAGAATTGACCGCCTTGGTCGCACCAGGTTTCGCGTGTCGATATCTCGACATGCTCCGCTTGATCGATTCATTCTGTGTCTTGGTCGGCGAGGACTGCTCGGGATTGACGGGCAGCGGGGGAACAGCGGGGGTCTGTTCGAAACTGCGTGCTCCACCGTCCTGGATGGTCTTTGCCTGGGCGGCCTTCCTGACAGAGCGGTATCTGGAGAACTTTGGCGGCGATTGGACTGGCTGCTGGGTCACGGCGTGGGAGGAGGAGGACGAGGTGCTCGGGGGGTGGGGACGGTCCATGGCGGGCGGAAAGGCGTAGTTGAATTGGGTAGATGTGTCTTTTCCAGTGTCATAAACGCGTAGGGCCCATCGTCTCGCGGTGTCTGCATCCGCAACGGGTCAAGAAGGGCTCCTGAGCAGAGATGATGGCGGCGTGGTGTCCCAGCCCAGGTTGCGCATTGGTTGCACGACAGCCGCCGGTGCGACGAATTCGAGACAAGCGAGATAAAGACGGACGGCAGAGAGCAGCCCGCAGCTGGACGGCGGGAGTTGGAATGTAAATAATATTAATAACTACCCGGGCGGGTGGGATTTCTTTCAGGGTGGCGCGCGGATTGTTGGATTGTTGTCTGCGGCGTCGGAATACGCGGGGCCAGCAGCAAGCAACTCAAGCCGCAATGGCAGATCAGACCCGCCAGCTGCAAGTTATCCTGATTCCCGCTGGAATTGAAGCGTCAGATCGCGAGCTGGAGATGTTTAATTGGGACAATTGGCGATCTCGTCGGTGGCTCGCCTTCAATCAAGGCTGGTCCGATTTTTCTGCCGTCGATCGAGATCTCGCGCGGGACTCAATTGGGCGCCACCAGGGCTGAAGAAAGAAAAGCAGCAAGTTGTAACTCGTATTCAACTCGGTGGTTGGGATTTGAATTGATGTTGTTGTTGTTCAGGGTCAAGATGAAAGAAGTCAACGAGGGTGGCTTCACTAATGTTGGTGGCGGCTGCAGGGGATTTTAATCTAATTTGATATTTACGCCCGCTTCTGGGCGCAATTTGACATATCTTAAACTACGGAAGAATCACAGCTGGGCTCTAATAGCAGTAAATAAATATCCGAGATATCTCGGAATACTTTCTGATGTCACGCCAGGATCGGCACCCTGGCTTGGGAGTTGACAGCCGCTGAATCCCTGCATCATTAGACATTCATTCTATTGTCTGGGAATTGGGAAAAGCCGGTTTCTGCGCTGCCAGAGCGGTTAGCTGGATCACTAGACAGCCCACCGGCGGCGTGGCATGCCCTTGCTTGGCCAGGTCGGGATGATATCTTGTTTTGAAGACGGGGGTGTTTCTATTCTACCAACACCTAGCGGTAAAAAATTTCAATACATTCATATGGGTCAGGTATGCTCACTTAACTACCAAGACACTAACCCACCAAATTTTAGGTGTGTTTTGATTATTTTTCTCCTAAATGTGTTCCTGAACTATTCTTCTCCTATATCTCACCATCTACACAGTTTTTTCAACAATAATATCACAATATTATCAAATTTAATAATAATAGATTCTCATGCCTCTAAACCTGCTACTACCTCTATACCTACCTCTATACCCTCTATGCCTGCCTCTACCTACAGCTTAATGCCTGCTGCACTGCTACTAAGCATACCAGTAAATATTAAAGTAATGAAAGAATGATTCTTTATACTTCATGAATCAATTTCTCTTTCAACTGCCTCCTTTTCTATATACTGACCTTATATTGATAATTTCTGAATAAGTAATAAGAAAAATTGCACCTCTGATTGAATTACTGAGTATTTTTACTGTCAATTGTACTAGAAGAAAGACTACCAGTTAAAAGTCTCTCAATGGCAGCATTATATGTCCTCTCAATCTGCAATTAATTGTGGAATAACTATGAAAATGGTCTATTATATAGAAAATAGGATAGTTAAGGCCTCCTACAATAACTAGATCTCTAAATACTATTATATACTGCTGAATGTTAACTGAATGAAAAAGAATAGCACTGTATGTATTTTTATAGAGTAAGAGATAGGAAAAGATTATAAAGTGTTATATATTAGATGTAATATAATTCAGGTAAAAAATCAACTACTTTTTAATGCTAGTAATAGCTCCTATCTCAACCTGAAAGACTACTATAATGCTGGCACTGTATATAAGGTAGAGAATAAAAATAAAAAGCTTCTAGGCTGTCAAAATAATACCTGGTAGAACCAGTATTTAAAGGCCTATAAGTAATTAATGAAAAATAAATATAAGATTAAAGAGATTCATGTAATTTAAGAATATGATGATTAGAAATTCTCTATCTCATTCTATAAATTTCTAGTTATTTACATACTAATTCATGAGATATTAATAATCTCTAAGTGAAGAATTAAATACTCTAGTTTTTACTCTCCCTAAATGGCTTTAAATCCTCACCCACTGTGGCTTCCTTATTCTCATGGATGCCACTTATAAAACTAACAAGCTTGAGTGGCTTCTATATATACTTATAGTTTGCAATGAATATAACTCCTAACATTCAGTGATATACTTCCTTATTAAGTAAGAAGATAGTGATATTATAGTAGCATGCCTCTAAAAAATTAAAAGGTGGTGTGAAAATCAATGATTGCTTTGCTACATACTTATGGATGATAGTACTAGTAAATACTGCTCATTTTATATATATTTTTACTAGTTTTTTCTGACTTATCTATCTTTATTAATATAGGTGAGTAATCTACTATTTGTAAGGCATTTTACAGCCTTCTGAATAGTGAACTTGAACCTATCTACCTACTCTGCTATATTCATTTAGAATAGACATTAAATAGACATTTTACCAGTCTGATGAATAAAAAACCCCTCTATCATCTTCTTACTGTATTAAAATACTGTTAAATTTGTGCTAGATGTGAAGAATCAGTTAATCTAGCAATTAGAATGATATAGAGTAAGAAAATGAAGAAATATATTAAAAAGAAGTAATTTAATATAATAAAAATATAGGTGAATTATGCCTGCACTCACTTATATCTCCTACTACAGATTAATCATTAATTATATTAATTTACTGAGCTATATTAATTAAATCTGATTTATTAGATTATCTCTATGAATCTCATTGAATCCTAATATGCCTTTCTAAAGCTAAATAATAAATAGATCATACAGCACTAAAGTATTAAGAGGATCTATATGTATGTATCTCATATAGCTATCTTGTAGGATTGTAAGATGAAGATAACTACATATAATTTCTATATAAAGTATATCTTTACTGTCATTAAGATTTCTTAATTATGATGATTTTCTTACCTAGTTCAGCAGCTTCTTATTGGCCAGCTAAACCAGGCACAGAAGAATAAGGATATAGAACTTCAAGAGGTAAAGAATGAATTACATTATATCTGCCTTTTTTATTACTAATATTAGTTACCTTATATTTATATATTTAAATAGCATATGATTCTATAGGTAATTGAGGATCATCATTAGGATATCTGGTCCTAAATGTGGGAAGATAGTAGCTTTAAGCTATATAAATCTACATTTAAGACCTATATCAATAATGAGATCTATAAGATGATAGGGGTACTAGTAAAGTAGAAGCTAGAGATTAGGGAGATATTAGAATCTCTAATGATAGTATATTACTACCTTGAAGACTCAACTACTGATTGACCTGAGGATACCTGTAATATAGGTATTAATCAGTAAATAGAGAGTCTCAAGATTATTACTAACAGTATATGTAGGAAAGCTGCTGAGGATCTCATTCAGTAGCTTCATCTAGTATTATAGAAGGTAGTTATAGAATTAAACTCTCAGTAATATTATATGAGGCCTCAGCTATTAGTTCCTGAGTTTGAATTAGATGATTCTACAGTGAAGGGGTGATTTTCATTAATTTTCTATTAATTCTGGAGTTACCAGGCATTTTTTATATGTAATATCCAAGGGGGCATTGAAATATAGTGAAATATAATGAATATAATGAAGAATCTCATGAAGAATACTATATAAAAAAAACATTGATTTCTTGGATGAATTTTTGGGTGAAATGGGCATTGAGACAGCTGGCTGGCAAAAACACACTAAAATATAGGGGATCTGGTTGCCAAGTGTTGGCATTACAATACTGGGCAAAAATGTTGGCGCGAAAATTTAATACTGCCAAGTGTCAGCAAAATAGAAACATCCGAAGACGGCGGCAAACAGCAGCATGTTTTTTTATTCTCCGTAAACAATGGCTGAACCATGGTCCTCTTCCGCCTCAATCCATATCCATTATCCCGACAGGATGTAATCGCGCTGTATATACAACTTAATGCCGGAAAGCATGAAGCTCTCTCCTCCTAAACACCTCCATTAGCATCAAAAAAGTATACAGAAAAGAAAATAAGAAAAAAGGCAAACTCACCACCACCCCTCAAAATCCATCGTCGTCACCTCAATCCCCAACCCCTTCAACCCCCCCGTATCCAAATGCGTATCATACGGCCTCTGCACCTCCCCCTCCCCCGGGCCCTCGCCCACCCTCACCATCCCCGCCAACGGCAAGTTCAAAATCTTCGCAAAAAGCTCACACATCCGATACTTCGTCATCCGATCCTCGGACGAGAACTGCAAGATCTTCGGCAACCCCCCCGCCTTCCCCTTCCCCTCCCCCTCCGCAAGCTCCCGAAGATACCTCCCCACCACATCCCTACAAACCCTCGCCACATCCGCCGTATGCGTCGGATACCTAACCGCCCAATCATCCATCTTCACACTCACCCCGGGCTCCTGCGCCTTCCACACCGCATCCACCAGCACATTCACCGCGCTCTCGCTATTCCGGCCCACCACAGGGCCATACAGCACCGGCACGCGCAGCACGACGCCAAGCCCGGACTCACCGGCCGCTTCGAGCACGGCCAGCTCGCCGTCCCGCTTCGTCTGGCCGTAGATGTTTGGCGGGGCGGGCGGGGCGGAGGCCGTGTAGGGCGCTTCGCCCGGTCGGCCTGGGAAGACGTAGTCGGTGGAGATGTAGATTAGGAGGATGCGGCGGGCGGTGGTGGCGGAGGCGAGGGCGTGGGTGGCGGCGACGTTGAGGGCGCGGGCGGCGGTGGGGTTGGAGTCGCATTTGTCGGGGAAGCGGTTGGCGGCGCCTGGGGAGTGGGTTAGTAGGGTGATTTGTAGGCGAATCGCTAATAGATAGACCCGATTGGGGTAGGTAGCGTAAATGAATAGACTGGAGATGAGGAGATGGAGCAATGGATAGATAGATAACTCACAATGCACGACAACATCCGGTCTTCAAATCCCCCAAACAATACCAGACAGACAGATTCCAAATCAGCCCAGCCCACATCAATCCATCAATCTGAGTATCTCCTACTTACCTGGTCTGATCCAGCAATCCCACAACCTCCTCCTCCCTCATCAGATCCGCCTTGAGGATATCCGTCCCGTCTGCGCGCGAGAACCCTTGGCCGACGGCCGTCCAGTTGCTGTCGCGCTGGAAGGCGGCCAGGACCTGGCGGCCGAGGAGGCCGGTGGCGCCGGTGACGAGGGCTGTTTTGGTTTCGGGCATTGTGTGTGTATAAATAGTGCGGAGTGAGGAGGGGTGGGTTTGGAGGTTGGATGGGAGTTGGATTTGAGATGGTGAGATGACGTCGTTTGTTTAGGCGGGGTGGTTCAACCCCTTTTTTCATTTATATCACGACTATCGGCATATAACTAGGCGATGAATAAAAGGAAAAATAAGCTGTCATTGATACGTATATAACAGGTATTTATATCTATAAACACCCCCCCCCATGCCAAAACCGCATATCCATCACATCACAGCTTAAACTCCTCCTTAACAAACCCCTCAGTCAGCTTCCACACTTTCTCCGCCGTCTCCAGATCAGAGGCGAACGGCGTCGTGGGCGACACTTGGCAATCCATCAGAAACGCCCCTGAATGATCTGTGTTTTTGGAAAAAAAAAGGGATGTCAGCGACAATTGGCAACACCATATAAACCCAGTATTGGAACTGAAGCAGAGAAATGTAAAACACAATACCTTTCAACCCCGGATCCAGCGCAGCAACCAACGTCGTCGAAGCGCCCTGGTCATGACTCTTAAACTTCGGAACGAGTTTCGTAATCATCTCAATCGCCTCCGCCGGCAGATGGCGACCGAGCTCAGTCATCGCCTCTACAATAATCACTTAGCATTAGTTACCCACCATAGTATCAAGAAAGAAAGAGAAAAAAAAAAAACAACTCACCACCCGGATGCACCGCAAACGACCCAACCCCGGCCCCCCGCAGCCTCTCCGCCAAATACTTGGCGAACAGAATAACCCCCGTCTTCGACTGCCCATACGCAATCATGGGCTGATACTCCCTCACCGGCTCCGTCGGCAGCCCAAACACGCCCAGCAGCTCGGGAACGCCCACCTCATCCGCACCCACGGCGCGGCCGTCGAAGTTATAGTCCTCCATCCGGAACGGGGAGAGCGGGTACGCGCCCGAGGTCAGATTGACGACGCGCGCGGTGCCGGGCCGCTTCGTCGCCGCGACGCGCAGTTTGGCCAGGAGCAGGTTTGTCAGGAGGAAGGGCCCGATGTGGTTTGTGGCGAGGTGGAGTTCGAAGCCGTCCGGGCTGAGTTGGCGGGTTGGGATGGCCATTACGCCCGCGTTGTTGATGAGGAGGTCGAGCTCGTTGATGGTTTGGTTGATTTGCGCTGCGGCGGTGCGGATGGAGGGTTGCGAGGAGAGGTCGAGGGTTATTGGGGTGATGGTTACGGAGGGGAAGGTGGTGCGGAGGGTGCTGGTTATTTCGGTGAGTTTTGTTGCGGAGCGGCCGGTTATGAGGAGGTGGGCGGGGGAGTGGGAGGCGAGGGCGTGCGCGGTTGCGCCGCCGATGCCTTGGGCGTTGACGCCGGTGATGAGGACTGGGAGGGGTTAGTATGGGGTATAGATTTGGATGGGGATGGGGTGGGATACTTGTGCGGCCTTTTATGGCATCGGAAAAGGTGCTGGCAACCTCTGTCGCGGTGGTGTCTTCACCGAAGTCTGTACGGGAGGCCATGTTGATATTGGGCTGGACGAGGGGGTATTCAAGAGTGAACAGTGGCTAACTTGGGTCTTTGGAATCAATGACTCTGCTGTTCTTCTCGAGACGCAACGGCCTCTTATATAGACCTCCCCGCCCTCCGCATCCCGCCATAACGCTGACAGATAGTCCTCGTCGTCTCGCAAATACATGCCGTCGTCGGCGTTGGAAATCGCTTACTGATAAAGATGACGTCACAGTCCGCATTCCTCTAAAACGCAGCTTTCTAATGGACGTGCTAACCGCGTATAGTAAGAATCTTCAGGTACACCCCTAATAATGCTGTTAGTGCAGTGTATTTTAGAAGGCGGGGTTGCTCAGCTATTATTTGTCCCGCATTAAGTAGCCAGGATAGATGGATTGCATCTATCTACACGGCGAGATGAATAATACCGATCGGATCTCAAAAGAACCCGTCGGCGGAATTGGTTGTTGTAGGGCGTTCGACCGAATCCGCAAAATCCGCGGACATATTGCGGTGGTTAGCTCGCAATCTATATCGCTATCAACCCGCGGAGGGGATAAGGAAAATAGAAGTCCAATTAAAGTCCGGTTGATCGGGGGATGGCACCAGATCCAGGACTTCAAAGAGAATGTCCGTGGACTGAACCGTGTGGGCTATATTTAGGAGGTCTCTCAACTTGATCAGCTATGATCAATGCTTGGGCTCTTCGGAGTAGATCCTCCTTGAATAACATCTATAAACATATATAGACACCCATATTTCTGTGAAGAGAATGGCACCCACCACAAACCATATCAATTACTAGTAGTTGGTGATAATATCCCATCCCATCCTATCAAATCCAACCCTCTCCAACTAAACACAATAGTTACATCCCAACTCCACCCCCTTCCTTACCCCCCCCTGCCTATCCCACCCCTATATCTTCCCAATCCCAGCCCCCCTCTCGACCTCCTTCTTAACCCTCCCCAACGGCGTAAGCTTATACCGATACGGCGCCTCCGTAAACGTGCCGACCTGCGTGATATTAATCGTCGCAGTACCCCAGTCATTATCTAAAAGAACATCCATTAGCAAAACCACAAACCCCCCCTAATAAAAGGGACAGGGATATTACTAACCAGCCCCCAAATTCACAAACCCATCCAACTCGGGATCGCCCTCGGGGCTGGTATTCGGCGAGTCCATGGGAATCACGAGCCCGTACGTGCTCAGCGCCTCGCCCGAGTCGCGGAACACGTTGCCTTCGACGAGCATCTGGTTGTCGGAGCGCGAGTGGATGGCTTGGTAGTGGAATTCTTCGTATAGGTTGTTGAAGACGTGTTGGTGGCCGAAGCGGCCGGCTGTGGGGTTTCCCGGGGATGATTAGTCTGGGGGTTTCTTTGTAAGGGGGTATGGAGATGGGGATGGGTTTTGGGGGGAGAAATACCGGGCCCGCGCGTGCCGGAGTTTCTCCAGTGGTTGTGGTGGAGGGTTACGTGCAGTTTGCCGAAGTCAATGTCGCGCTTGACGTCGCTGTTGCCGATGAGGGAGGACTAGGTGCGTTTGTGGAATGTTAGTTATGGGAGGTCATATGTATGCATGGCGTGAGAGAGACCACGGTATACCAACCTTCCAGTGGTCGTGGAAGTAGTTCCATGAAACGGTAACCCAGTCCGAAGCCTGGACGATATCGCATTGTCCATCCTATCCAACATAGTCAGCCAATCAGCCATAACTACCCCGGAACCACCAGGAAGAGAAGGAGAAGTAGGCAAACATAATAATCCGGCCCATTATCCATATCCGACTCAAACTCATTATGATCAACCCACACCCTCGTCGAATTCGTAATCGCCAACGCATCCCCACCAACAATAAAACTAATCTTCAAATTCCGCACCACCACATTCGTCGTATTGGTCACCGCGATCCCGTTCTTCGTGATGTGAGCTCCCTTCTTCCCCGCGCCGATCAGCGACTTATTCGGGCCCACCAGCAGCGGCTCGGGAAGCTCAAACTCGCCGTCCAGCAGGACGGTGCGCGGCTCGCACCCGGACACGGCCGCTTGCAGCTCTTCCACTGTGCAGACGGTCACGGTGGGCCCGCCTTCGCCGCCCGTTGTGCGGCCGACGGGGTTGTCGGCGCCGTAGCCAATTAGGGGGTACTTCTCATGGCCGGGGCCGTCGTGTTTGGGCGGGTGCGGGGTGGCGAGGGCGAGCGGGGAGAGGGCGAGGAAGAGGAGTGGGAGGCGCATTTTGGTGGCTATTGTATTTTTTTTATAGCCGTGGAGATGGCGTGAGGGATTGCAATGGCAGATAGATGGTGGTTCCTCCAGCTTCCTCAGAACAAGCTACCTCTGAAGCCGGAGCGGGGAGCATCGCTGCCCTTTTATTTATTTCTTCAATTGCGCCCATCCATCACCCATGTCAATTGCTTCTCCGCAGATCCCGCCAAGTTACCTAGCTGAATGCCTCTGCACACGAGGTCGGGAAACAAACGAGCAGCTAACGCGAGAAGAACAAATCTTCCGAAATTGGACGCCATCTGCTGCTACTTATTGCCGTTTATCCCGGACGGTTTGCAGCTCGTAGTCGTTTATGCACAGGGCTAGAAACTTAGAAGGGGGCGTCATGAGAGAGGAACTTTTCATCTCCGGCTGTCATTTCATGTTTGTTTTTTTGTTTCGTTTCATTGCTCGAATTCAGGCTGGCTAACTTTTTTCAAGGAGAGAGCTAGGGGGAACTGAATGGGGTCATCCCGTTAGTGGCGTCCCCAACGGAGAAATTGCAGCCAAGAAGGGGAGCATTGTTCTTCCACCATTCAGGAGGTGGGGATTTCTGGAGAAAGAAAATCCGGGGATGGCGCCGTTTTCACCATCACCGGCTCGTATGGGGCTGTTCGAGAGTCTAGAGACTACGGAGTAGAGTCAGTGGAGTGGGCATGCAGCGACCGGCTAGAACTGCGGGGTTCGTTGGGCTGTCTTCTTTGCTTCGAAGATTGCTTCGCGGTGGAGGGCGGATACTTTCTGGATAAGATTTAGTTAATAGTAAGACGAGGAAGAGCGGGGATTCCAGACCTCATATCCATCCTATCTGCGTGGTGTCTCATAGCCAGCCGAAGCTGTAGAGGGTGATAATCCTCCCAGGTATGCAGAGACAATGCTTTGATTCGCCTGCCTCCCTTACACATACCCACCGAACCCATTGATATACAAATACTGCAAAACCGGGCTCGTTGTACTAAAAAGCGTTCTGGGGGGAAACACAATATAAATAAAATATATCGATGCCATTCATCTCATGGAGCGTTTTAAGCCTCAAAACTATCCCCCTTCTGGAACCATGGAACCATCCCGAAGTCACGTGAACCAACCACCAAAAAAAAATCTCCAGCCACAAAACCCTAAAGCGCATAAAATCTCTTCTCCATCGCATCCCACAAGGAGACGCCAGCAGTGAAAAGAATGAAATACCAACATCACGCAGGAAAATCCCCACAGGCCCCCCATCCAAGGCGCGTATATAACGCACTTTAGAAAACCCGGATTCCTACACGCTGCATACACGTAACGGCGACACCGCGGCCGAACGCGGTATCAAGCCATCACACAAAATACAGCAGCGAAGTTGATTCATTTTTATCATTTTTTGTTCAAAAATTCCCAGCCGATCCTAGGACCAACTGGAGCGGTCAGTAGGTGTAGTTTTCAACTAGCAAAAACGTTATCTCAGGCGAACCTTCACTGGTAACGTAAAACCTCTGCACTTGGATGGGGAGGGAAAGGGGAGAAAAAGAGAAGACAAAAGGTGGCGGGGATGGGGTGGTATTTATACGGCTGGGAACTGGCGCTAGTGGTAAGCGAGATTTGAGGGGTGGTGTTGATTGGTGGAGAGTGATTAGTCAGGGTTTCGGATGAGGGGTCATGTGATTGGGGCAGATATATCCGCACGAGGTAGTATGTATTTCATATCGGAGGCAGCCGAGAAAGACTGTTGCAGTGATACAGGCTGGATATGGTGGGCAAGACGATGCGGGATTCACAATAGCTAAAGCAATGGGTATCGAGCTTAAAACACACTATAACAAGACACCCGCGTGTAAAATAAAACGGAGAACCACCTACTCCCACCACTCTATCTACTTGACAATAAGAGGTCAAACCAGGTGTTGGCAGCTGTTTGGCCGTAAATCTGTGTCCTCGGGGTTTGCAGTTAGCACTATTCTCTATGGCCAGCGCCATCAAGACTTTTAGATATGTCTTCAAGTGCCCCACCATCTCCTCCAGCTCTCTCTTAAATCTACTGTCAATCCACCCCTGTCCCACAGCCAACTTTGTCTCTTCATCCGTACTTTCGCTTCCCCTCTTTCTCTTCTCCTTCGGCCACTTGCTCTCTAGAGGCGCTCGGCCAGGGCGAAGGATCTCTGCTCTTTCAAAATCGATCACCAGCACATTCCCACCTTCCTCGGTCCAGAACAAACTTCTTGTCTCGGCTTCACAGTGCAGCATGCCCAGCGCATGAATGACCCGTAGCGACTCCGATGCTGCAGACACAATCTGATCCTCCATTTTGAAACTTCCCTGTCTGCATGGGCGAGAAGTACAAAGCGTGGAATGTCCGCGATTCCATCGTAGAACATGGGGCGCTGAGATACATCAATGGTACCAAGACATACAGGGACATGCACGCCCTGGATTGGCCGCAGTTGGTCGTAGAGTGTCTTTTCGTGCCTGAGGTAGTGGCCAAACTCGGCGGGGAAGCCTTCTGCATTCAGAGTAGAGAGTACAGAGTCAGGAAGTTAGGGGGATACATACTGCACCGTATTTCAATCTGCAAAGTTCGGTATATAGCGTCTTCCCTAGGTCCTCGTCACCGAGGATCCTGGTTAACTCTCTTTCGTCGGATCGGTATAGTCTTAGTCCATTTATTGCTGTTATGGTCGTCTGTGGTAAAAACTCATGATAATGCGCGTAATCCCTCAAGAATTGCAAGACTTGATCCCCAGATGCTTCTGGTGGTGAAACAGAGGGTAGTATCTTCTCCTGGCTTTCTATTACTCCTATTTCTTTGATATTGTTCTCTGCCAGTGTGGGAAGGGCATGCCGGCCTGGACATGCGGGACTTGGACTCAGGCTATTATGCGGTTAGAGAGTCCCTATAAGAGTGTAGCCATGTTGGAAACGAATAACTTCAAACAGTGCACCGCAAGCACCGTGTCTCGGTCCAAGGATCTACTATTTCTTGTAGTATCTGTGCCATGAGGAGAGCGATGAGAGTGGGGTGGTCAATCTTATGGGCGTCTGTCCCATGTTCTTTGACATTTGGACACGCCCTATCCAGCCGCCCACCATTCAAGAGACCAAGCAAGCACTTCTGTGTGCAATATCGCCGAGTTCTATCCTTACAGACGGGCCCTTTGTGGGATGATGCCCAGGTAGGCGGCGGAGGTGGTACGGCCATGACATTCGTGGGCCGGCGCTGTCTTTGACTGGGTGAATCAGTATCAGATTCACTATCGTTACCATCTTCCCCAGGGACAAGACCACTGAAGAGATAGGTGGGGCAGTCATCCAGATATTCAAAAAGAGCCAAGGGGCGTATCTGTTCTTCGAGCTGTCGAACGTATTCGCGGGCTTTTTCAGTTCTGCGGCCTGTCGATGCCGTTCTGTTTCCTCCAAAAGCTGGTGCAGCCCCCGGACCTCGTCATCAGTCACTATACACGGTGGATGGGAATATTCAGTGCAATAGTGAAAGCCATGAAGACGTGAGCTGGCTGAAGACCAAAAGGGTGAAGGAGGTGAGGATGCAATGCACTTGGGCAGGGATTAGTAAGCACCTCTTTGATACTGCGCTAAACCTGATTGGGATTGGGCTAAACTCTACCTAGGTCTTCCTACCCCGTTACGGGCCGTCCATTGAGTTTACCTTTTAGCTGGGTGGTGGATGGATGGGTGGCCATGTTTTATGCTGTTTCGTCTCAAGATGGATGATGGATGAGATGTAAGAAGGATGGTATTATTGAATATCTATCTATCAATGCATGTCATGTCATAATCCATAAGTTAGAAGAAGATGCAACAAGGGGTCATAGCCCCAGCCATAGTATTATGCCCGGAATATCTATCCTTACCAAAACCGAATCCCGATGAAGATTTCATCCATATTCCAGACCCAGTACGAATGATGATACGCAGATCACCGCTCCATCGCAATCCCCTTAATCTCATCCAACACCTTCCTCAGCGCGCTCCACTTCCCCTTCACCTCTTCCATCTGCGCCTCCTTCCCAGCCAACACCTTCCCATCGCCATCCTCCAACTTCTTCATCTCAGCCTCCAACTCGCGACTCTTCCCGCGAACCTCGAAGTACCGCGCATACTCCTCCCGCCTGCCGCCAAAACACACCCCATACCCCTCGCAGTAGCAGGTGTACTCGTCCGGGCAGAACTCTTCCACGCCTGCAAAGATATACTGCCACAGATACTCCCACACGCGGCCGGAGATCTTATCATCCAATGGCGACTCCAGCAGCCAGTCGCGGAAGAAGATGTACGTCTCCCGCGGGATGGTGGCGAGGCGCTCGCCGCTGACGGCGAACTGGCCGCAGCAGGGCTGTGAGAGGACCTCCGGGATGGGCGTGTTGGGGAATAGCTGGCTCCACGACTTGCCCATGACGCCTGCTTCGGGGACGTTCAGCAGATCGTCGCCTGCGAGCGTCGGGTGGATGTGGTCTGGACACCCTGGTTCGTGGTGGCAGCGCAGATTCATATAGCCGTCACGCAGGACTTTGTCGCTCCGCAGGTGGGTGATGGTGGTGGCGGAGTTTGCGTCGAGGAAGTCGTTGTTGTGCCAGGTGATGAGGTGCGCGTGCATGAAGATGACGATGTCGGGGAGATGGTCATAGTGGTCGATTAGGTAGGTGAGGTACACCATTGCCTCGTGGCCTTTGTTTTTGGGCACGGTGAGCGGCGCGGTGCCATTGTCAACGGTGTAGACGGCGGCAGTGAGGTTGGGGTCGTGCGCTGCTAGGTCGTGGGCCCAGCTGGGGTCTTCGGACTGCAGAGCGGCGATGACGAGGGCGCGGGAAGGATTGCGGGGTGGGGAGGGTGGTGGTGATGGTGAAGCCGATGGAGGTGTTTGTTCTTGTGGTTTCGATGTGGCTGAAGCCACTGGATGCTGCGGTATAAATTTGGAGGCTGGCCGGGGTACCTCAACGGGCCGGGAGACGCCAAAGGACGGCACTTGGGCCCAGTAGAGGGCGACCAGGATGAGAGAACCCACGGCCAGCGACACGCACAGCTGGTGCCGGCGGTTACCGGGGAAGCCTCTCATGGTGGTGAGTAGGGGATGAGGGGGGGAGAGATGCGGGTCAGACTCTCATGTTTGGCGGTTGGGATGGGACGGCGAGACGCGGAGAAAACGTTCAGTTGTGGGGGGCTCTGTGTGGTATGTTGATCGCTCACGGACCAGCTTCGCAAATGACGCGGACAGACGCTTGTTACCGTCTTGTACACCCCTTGCACAGACTCATGGCACTCTTGTTGTGTATATCTGGATCTTTTCTGATGTAGTCTCATCCTCATGCTGAGCCTCATCCAGGAAAATTCCCTTTTCCGCCCCGAGATGGACGAGATAATGCCCCACCCGTATCCACCAAGCCCGAAACAGGGTCTGAGTCTGACCAATCGCCGCACCAGGAAATCCCCGTGCCAGTCCCTTGTCCAATGGCCGCCCGCCTATTTCGGGGATAAGTGGGGCCCCATACCCAACCACGCGTTCTCGGAGAGGGCGGCCCCACTCCGGCTCTCGGCATTGGGCAGGTTCGGCAATTGACGGAGGCTGATTGGCTAGGCATTGCCAGGGATTGTGGCTGGCCTTGGCATTGCTTGGTTGTTTCGCGCGTCGGGATTGGTCCGTTGGATATCAACAGATCTAGATATCAACTCCGAGGTTGAATGTCTAGTATGAGGTGGGATATATATAAGACCGCGATGTCTGTCTACGAACAGCATAAGGCCTCCATTCTCTGCAAAGTTATTAGCCACCTGCGTCTTTCTAACAGCTCCCCTTTGATGCCCCTGCTATCCTCGAGAAGCACAGCATATATCCCAGTCCCAGCAGTTTGCTATGTTGGTCTGTTGGGCTCTATTATAGTAGACAGCTGTCTATTATCCCTCATTTCTCTGTTGGCATAATCGCCTACTACATATTCCCAGCTTCCCCTTAGCTGTGTTGTTATGTTCGCGGACAATGGCTACCCTGGTTGCTGGGCTGGTTGCTCGCGTTTTCCCTGACGACCAGCTATCCGACGGCTGCAGATATTTTCTTTCTTTCTTATGGTTGCCACTTACCTTTACCCTCTTCCTTACTTGTCTTGTTCAAATCTACCTCCGTGACTGGATCTCTGGATACTCCCTCGCCTGCTTCCTGTGCTGTATCCGATATCCTACACCTCAAGAGCTACGCGCAGACTACAAAGCCATTCCACCTGACATCTCCAATATCGCGATACATTGCCAAACAAGCAATACCCCAAGCCCTAGAGCAGTCAAGCACTATCCACCATGAAGAAACCCTCCCTCTCCCTTCTCACCTACCTCCTCCCTCCCCTCCTCCTCCTCGTCCACCTCCCCCGCGCCGCCTCCGTCAGCTGCTACCTCCCCAACGGCGACCTCGAACCCAACGACCAGCCCTGCTTCCCGCAGAACCCGCACTCCGCCTGCTGCGGCGGCAGCACCTACGTCTGCGCCACCAACAACCTGTGCGCCCACTACAGCCTCCGCTACTACGTCGTCGGCAGCTGCACCGACCGCAGCTGGAACGACCCCGCCTGTCCCGCGTACTGTTATTTCCGTCCGTCTTTTCCCCTTCCCTTTTACCCCCTTATATACTCCCCCCCAGCCCCTACTAAATACTTATTTACCAGGCGACCACATCCACAACACCATCACCCGCTGCTCCGACCCCCAAAACAACACCCAAAACACCTACTGCTGCCTCGACGGGCCAACTTGCAACTGCACCACGGACACAAACACCCAGCACATACAGGACTTTCTGCCCCCGTACGCGGACCTTGTTGGCAACGATGAGGTGGGGATTAATAGCCATATCGCGACGAGCTCCCTCGTTACCCCGCTGGGTGCCACGCGCACTACATCTGCGTCTGCGTCCGCCTCTACCTCTAACCCTAACTCTACGGCAACTGATGCGGTGGTCACGGGCTCTGCGGTTGCAGGGGCGGGTGGGGATGCGACGAGTGCTGGGAAGGACAGTCAGCTGGGGATGAAGGTGGGGTTGGGCGTGGGGGTTCCGTTAGGCGGGGTTGCGGTTGTTCTGGCTGTGTTGTTGTATCGGATGTGGAGGAGGGGGAGGGGGAGGAATAAGGATGGAAATGGGGGTGTGGATGTAAGTGTGCCCTTGCAGCAGCCGTTGGGGATGATGTATACCGTCCGATGAAGGGATGAATGGACAAACAAGTAATGTGAGGGGTGAGAATGTATTGTATCTGGCGCTGGTTTGTTTGTTTCGTTGGGGAGTTGTGGAATTGGCTTGATTTCCCTTTTTTCCTTTTGTGTGCTTTAATGAGTGTGTTTGTCTGATGATTGATTGGCGTTTGTCCTTTAAACGTGGTTTATTTAGTACTATTCGCCCCTGAGCAACAAATCACCCACAACCATGACCACCACGAACACGAACGCAAACGTCACTGCGGCGGATAATAATCCAATGATGATGTCTGCAGGGCCCCCGGGTACGCTGGCTTTGGGTTCCAGCTCGGGAGGGAACGCGAATGGAGGGCTCAAGACGGCACCGACGATGATGGGCATGGAGCAGCGGGCGTCCCAGCGGGCGTCGGTGATTTATGAGGCGCCTTAGGTTGTGGATTGGGATTGGGATTAGGATTGGGATTGGACTTGGGTGGGGGAGGGGAGATTGATTTTGCGGTTTATAGGCTGGATGGATGGGTGGATGGATAGATAGATGGATAGATAGATAGTGGTAAAGGGGGGAAGAAGAACGGAGAATCTTTGTTTTTCATTCTCGACAGTCAATATCTCGTCCTTATTTCTTGAATATCGGCGCCCTCTCAATTATCAAGCAAACCTGTATGCTCTTCAAGAGCTGACCAAGCCGCCTAATGGCGTAATCACCCAACTCATCATCCTTGATGGGGATAGACGTGTTATGTATCCGTCACACGAAGAGAGCGTCGTTCTCCTTGATCTTCTCCTTGAAATTGTACGTGTTGCTCTTTGGAAATGGGAATGTGGTTTCCATCAGGGTATGCCTGCAAGATACGCGCTTTGGATCGGAAGATGGAGATTACTAGGACCTGGGAAGGGGGATGTTAGTTAATGGTTAAGAGTCGGAAAAGCCCGCACTGGCCCGGTTAAGTATCAGGAACTCTGCCTTTGGGGGTTCTTTGTAGAAAGTCGCGTTGTTGGGGCCAGGGGGCCGCCTCCGGGCCGAGGAAGGTCAAATTAATGCCAGATTCCTCCAAGTTGTTGTTTGTTAGGAGGGTGTGCTTGAGGGGCCTGGTACTCTTGGAGTACAGCTTGGATGATGGCTTCTATAGCTGCTGTCTTCCCTGCACGCTCAAGGACGTACGGCCGCACCTCTTGCATTTCTTCAAGGGCTCCCATTGTTGATCAACAAACCAGACGCTGATGGAAATCGATGGCGGTGGACTAGGCTCAAATGAGGAGCCCAGATAGCGAATATGGCGAGTTTGAATCTTTTTTAAGGAGAGAATATGGCAGAATTGGGTTCGTTGACAGAATCAACTTGTAGTGCTGGTATTGGACTCCCTTCCAACTACTATGTACTAGTTAGACCGAAAAGGATCAATTCTTGAAGTATATATCTTTGCAAGGAAGCTGGCTATAAAAATCTCACTGAGGGCGTTATGTTTATTAATCACAATCTCATTTTCATTTTCATTTCTGAATCATTTTAACCCATAGTATCCATCTTGTTTGCCATGGGCTAGATTACAGATGTTGGTGTGAAAACCTCGAAGCTGATTGTCGTTTCCTTGGAAAGCTTCGATTTGGTTTGACACGGGAAGGGGAAAAGTGTTTGTTCAGCGAAGAGCAAGATATCTAGATCCCTTCGAAAATATGGGCCAGGTAAATACGTCAAAATTCCTAGTTTTCGCCATCGTGTTGACTGCGGTTTGCTAAGTCCAGCGTGCCATCTCAGCCGTCTTTGCTACTTCGCCTCTACCATCTTGTCCCACAATCCGTCCGCCTCTTTCTCTATCGCCTTCTCCTACCAATCGGTACATACCTCTACGGTACCGGTACTTACGGCGTGCTTAATGTTCAACGGCTACCCTTCAATCTGTACCTCAAACGGGCCCCGTCCCAGCGTCTCGTGAGCGAAGCGCGTGCCCTTGAATTAGTTGCAAAACACACAACACTAAACGCACCTCGGGTTCTTGACTTTATCGAGTTACCAACGGCAGAAGGGTGTTGGATGTTGACCACCCGCATTGTGGGTGACGTTGCAGGGAAATGCCTCCCCTTGATGGATGCCGAACAACTGGAGCAGTTCAGCATTGATTTTAGGGATTATGTGGAGCAAATTCGATCTATTCCAAATCCCTATCCCCATCTTATCTGCAGCCCGCTCGGTGGAGAGTGTCAGGATTGTCGAATCGACCACGACAATGGTGGGAACGGACCCTATGACAGCATTGGGGAGCTGAACAAGCGTCTCATGGACATCTGTAGCCCAATCCCAGAAGACGCTGATAGAGCTCTGGTTGCAGCGATACATTCCCGGCCATACCGTGTTTTCTTTGCGCATGCAGATCTCAAGCCGGGAAACGTGCTGGTACATGGTGGTAGATTGTCTGGGTTTGTTGATTGGGAATTTGCAGGTTGGTATCCTGAGTATTGGGAGTACAGCAAAGCATGCTATGTTGTGTATAGATGGCAGCTTTGGTTGGAGACGATGAAAAAGACGTTCCCTGACTACCATGATGAATGGAGAGCTGAACGGATACTCCAGGCCCATACCTGTCCACTCTGATCTAACTTGTATTGTTGATGTTCCTGCTTCAAATATGGTTGCTTGCCGTTAACGACGAAGGAACATTTCGGTTATTTGACCAACACACCATTCCCCATATCAAGTGCCAGATCTCTACACTAACAAGCTTACCCTTCTTCCGTCCATGAAGCAAAAAAAAAAAAAAAAAACACCAAAAAGTAAACATACGACAGCCGGGATTCGCTGGTGGTCACCCACCCAACTACTAGCCGGCCGGCGAGTGGCTTAAGTACGGCTGAGCGGACGGGAAGCCCTGTTTTCCACTCCCTATGGTCGTATGTGGAAGCTATTCAAAAGACATGGGTAGATATAGGACTGTATACGGCGGTTGTTGTTTGGTGATACAGCCCTAGATTTGGCGTTGAAAATCGGGGAACCCGGAGCTCCGTGGAATGCTTAACCACTTCTTCAATGGAGAACCAAGGTCAAACCATGTCAATTGTTGAATGTGGAATTCACACAGCGCATATGCTGGTGGTTGGATGCTGGCGGGACCAGCTGTTGGGGGTAGTTGCTGATGCCTGTATGAGATGAGGATGATAGAACATGGGGGAATAAGGTAAGTTAGGGGGTTCTCTTGATGAGAAATGAAAGTATGATGGATGGAGGGCAGGACTGGGATGGACTCACAGGATCTGCTGAGATAAGAAGACAAACTTGAGAATGCTCACTCTTGGTCTCTTCAGACACATCCTAGCATGAAAACGGGCAGAAGGCAAAGGCCTGGGCTATGGATATTTAAAAGCATATGTCTATTCAAATAATCCGAAATGAATCAATTGCAGCTATTACGTGCCTAGGTATATCATGGTGATGTATATCATGGATATCTACTACCCCTGGCCCTGCAAAAGCATAATTAATTATCCCGCGGTGGGAGCTAATATTAGAAGCATCTTGTGCATATTCAGGGGATGGATGGAGTTATGCCCGGGGATAGATAGATAAAATTCAGGATAGCCAAGGAGAGATGAAACGGCTGCGGGACCATGGGCGCGTAGTTTGCTACCATCCATGGTATGTGTTTGCTGTTTGGTGGCTGGACGGGATATCTAACTACACGGACAAAGGACGGGGATAAACAAGTTCCCGGTTGACTTGACAGCGACAGCCGCAATCCTCCAACTGGTGTAATTGTCGGCGGTTCCCAACAATCCCAACTTGAATATTTGATCCCATCGCAGCGTCACATCCAGCGGCGATCTCAGCCTGTCCCACCTTTGTCAGCAGCTCATCTATCCCCCTTTTCTCTCCATCTCCGTCTCCTCCTCTCCTCTCCTCTCTCTCTCCCTCCTCTCCCCATCCCACTCCCCCCCCCCCCCCCCCCCACCCCACTTCCCCCACTCCCCCCCCCCCTTCCCCCCCATGACCACCCCCCCCCCACACCACCTCCCTCTACTGCCCCACCCACCCCCACCACACCAC
>JANTQF010000252.1:0-50840 GCA_032988165.1 Emmonsiellopsis sp. PD_33
GCGATAGTAGAATTCGGACCACAGCGAGTGGTGGAGGCGGTCGTCGCCGTCCCTTTTTCGAGTGAGCGAAATTCGAGAGGTGAGTAGTCGGAAGCGCGGGAGGTTTGCGAACACGGTGGGATCTGGCGATGGATCGAGACTGTTGCCAATGAGAGGTTCGGACCATCGTGGCTTCAGATCACGTGATATCGCCCTTCATAGAGTTCGTCGTTGAACCGCCACCATCGTCTCATGTTCTATTTTATTTATCAGAGCGGTTTCTAGGGCATAGATAGTCCCTTGTGTATATGTTGGTCTTGAGCATTTAACCTACGGTGTGGGCTTAAAAGGGAAGGTTTAGTTATAGAACCGTATATGAATACAGCTGCAGAAAGATGTCCAACCTCTAAATATATATTTCTAGCCATCTTGTTTTCATAAACATCGGAACATCTTTTATCTTCAAGAATACTTTTGTATTCCAATATCAATTGATTTCCTTTAGTTTTATATAGTATTTCAAAGCCTTCCTCAAAAGTGTTAACTACCACATATAAACCGCATCGCTTCGTGCTGTACGTTGCCAACTTCATGACAAATAACATCCCGAATATCTAGTACCGCACCCAGAGAATTTGCCCATCTCTTGAGGGGAATCCTCAGCCGGGATTTGGATCTTAATAAATATATGAGACACCAAGCATTTTGAAATCCCTGGTTCTATCCGTCCTCCTTCCCTTGCTGTCCTCGCAAAGTCGGGCATTTCTACCTCAGTGCATCCGCTGCCGCTCCCAGTTCTGTTTGCGTGGTACTGAAACAAGTCCCATTCACCGCCACCATTTCTGTCCTCCTCCTCGTAGTAGCTGATTCTCGTGCGCCTAGTGTGGGGACTATTGGTTCGGGCGGACGTAGTTGTTGCCGGTCCCTCGAGTACGGTCAGAATCCCGGATCTTGAAAAGGGAACGAAGTCCAACAAGACGGCAATCTTTATGGTAGCCTCTGAATTGCCCTGGTCTGGCCACTGTCCCTGGATCCCCTAGGGGAGAGAAAGATATAAACGAGGAGATATGGCCATTCAATTCTCCATATCCAAAGATGTTCCTATGTCCAGCCTTCCCTGCCTCTCTTTAGAATGCGGCTGCAACATTAACTGGAATTTTTCACCGTGCAAGCGTTCTCTTTGGATGGCCCATAATTGTATAGGAAGTTGTATTTTCCGCGTCCGATTCTGGGGGATCTTAGGCCCCATGTGCGACGGGGGAATGCCCCTGAGATAGAAATCTGGACCCTCTCGGGTTGGGTCAAGGTGAACCATGCTATATGTACATTGGTGAGCTGATAGGGTTTAATGTTTGGTTTAGTACTTGCATGTTATGAGGATAAGCGTGTCTGAACATGGCTAAACTGCTGCCCACACAGAACTTTATGACCCAAAGCGTGAACCGATGACTGAAAATAGTTGGTTATTTCTCCTCAAGATACCCACCAGAATTTGAGGCACAGTCAGTGAGTTTCTGGGCCGTTAACAAGAATCCGCCATAGAGAAGATTTTTGATCTGGGGATGTGGAGGATCGGGAATTGTAGCTTCGAATTAATATATGCATATAAGATTTTGAAGAATCCAGGGGTCAGGTAGGCGCTAGTATAGCTGTTAGTAAACAAAATACCTTGGGCTCTGAGGCTTGGAGTTGTCTACTGGACAAATTGTTTGGAGAAGTCAAGCCCGCGGTTATTTAAATAAGCGCGCATCAATTTTAAGCTTCTCCCGCGCCTGCGCTTCCGTTCTCCGTTTCCCGCTCCACTCCGCTTCCAAGTTTCCCGCGCATAAACGAACAACACCTCCACAGCTCAAAGTACTGGTTCAATTGCACCTCTTTCCCCAGGTATACAATCTGAACCTCGAAACAAAGTACGATTTTGCCGGAACGAGGACATCAAGCCACAAAAAAGATAATAAGAACCAACTTCATCGTACAATAATGGCCGGAGACACAGATACCAAAACGCCACCGCCGCAAAAGCAATCCCTAATGCAATATGCCCGCGCCTGGGGGGGTAAGTAAAAAAGAAAGAAAAAAACTTCCACAAACCTACCCCGCTCCCATCCCATTTCCCTAAGTTACACAATTCCCAACCCGCCCCGCTAACCTAATACCATCAACCCAACAGAATCGCCCTTCCCACCCACGCTCCTGGCAACCCTTATCGCCGCCCAACACATGCGCCCCTTCCAGCCCCTCCCCATGCTCTTCCCCCCGGCCCTCCTCTTCACCACCTATCTCAACCTCCTAGAGTACAAAGTCGACGCTGCGGGCGTTAGTGCGGCGTGGTCGGGATTGTATTTGCTGCTGGCGGCGAAGCGGAAACAGAAGTTTGTGCAGAAGTGGGGAGCGAGGGGGATAGTGCGCGGGGGGGCGATGGGGTTGGGGTTTGCGAATATGGTTAGTGGGGGGTTGGTTTATATGCTTGGGGAGAGGAGGAAACGTGGTGGGGAGGGGGATGGGGTTTGATTTTGGGGGGGAGAAAATGGTAGCAGTCTTTTTTTGGAAGTGGGGGGGAGGGAGGGGGGTGGCCTTTTGGGTTTAGGGTGTAATAGTTCTACTTTGTACTATATATGGGCATGGATAGCATGATGGAGGCGTTATTTAGCATATAAGCGTGTGGGATTATCAAGTGCATTTTGTATATTCGTGGAAGATCATTTATACGTCATTGGGTATTTTGGCTGATAGAGGTGTCGGATCCAGTATCATAATCGTTGGATCTGCTGCCCGCAAGTAGGAGGGTGGGGATGTGCGTAGATAACTATGCATATTTTTCAACGTCTATCATCACTTTCATAAATTGGCATACAGCTTCTGAGATAAAACCCAATCGCTAATGCTCGACGTGACTAGTTTCCTCAAAGCGTCGCCATCACGGTTTGCCGCCGCATTTCTGACCTTGGTTGAGCTCACGGTCTCCTCGCCCGCTTTCGTTCCCTCAACTAGTTCGATTCGTTGCGCCCATTCCCGCTTGCCCCCCTCAGGCTCCCTTGCTCCGTCTGCCAGGTTGCTCAGGAATAGCTTCTGTTCTTCCCGTCCACCCCAGTCATCATCGGGGCGGAACGTCACTCTAAGCCTGTGGTTTGTAAAAAATCGACTCAACGGCTGGAGTGTATGTTCTGGGGGGTAGTATTTGGTATCAAATATCCGGATCAAGGTGTCATAGCCTGTTAAGAGGACTTGTTCAACCCCATCCGGGTATTCCTTGGAAGCAGAAATCGCCACCGCTTTGTCGATGAAATAAGGGAGTTTAGTCACGCCAATATCAATTGTTGGTGGACCTTGATTGCTGGAGGTGTTGTTATCTGAACTCGCAAGAAAAACATCTCGTATGTCTTGTGCGAAAAGGTGCATCATGACCAAGCGGTCCTCGAACAGTGCAGGTTTTGACGGCTTATCGGCATTCTGTGTAGCCAATAAAAGCAATAATCTGACTGTAGATAGATCATGATGTTGAGCAAGAGCAGATTTGGCAATGGTTAGATGGGCTAGTGTGGGCGGGTTGAATGACGAGTCGAGCACGTAAAGAGTTGTTGGCTTTGTGGCTTCCCGAGTACTCCGCGGGAGGGTTTCGAGAATTTGGAAATCTTTCGGTGACGCGATAAATTGCCGGAGAGACTCGTGGTAGCCCTGCCTGAGGGCGTGCTGTGATGGGGTTTTAGACATGAAGAACGAACGTTGTAAGGCGGGCTTAAGAATGTTTAGGAATTGCATACGGAGACACACACTACCAATTCCTATCACTAAGGGCCGCCGCTGTTTCGACACGGCGTTGTGTGTGTCTTGATAATCCGTGTGTCATGTAGAGAGAGGTTTTGTGCTGTCTGTCCCGATGTTGGATTGATGTCTTCAGTTGGAGCGGGCCTCGGGAGGAAGACGGCCCGTGACTTGAGCCTCATCCCGAGACTTCAGCACGGCCACAACTTCCAAGCATCTCCACGACCACGACACAGTCTTGCAGACCTTCACTGCGGGTCAATTGATCCCTGGTAACTATTTACAAATTGCAAAAGGCTTCAAGACGATAAGCAATGACCAATGAACGAACCTTTTCTCTCGAAGCTGCATGCCAATAGAAGTTTTGTACTCACAAGCATTTCTATCCCCTTCTGAGAAATTGAGAAACTCTGGGCTGTTTAACTACGAGACGGGACTTGATCAAAAGCTTGCCTGAAACAAAGCGAAACAGGACCTTTTATTCGTAAGTTATCTTGAGTCGGTTGAAACTTGATGGAAATAAACGATGGGTCTTCAACGGCTCACCGAATCCTTCGGTCGAGACCCAAGCTCCAACTCCAACTCCAACCAACCAAACCCATCGATGGAAAGAAGCTTGTTTGGGTATCTGTGATGTCAATGCAGCTTCGAAGGAAGATGACTGCAAATCCCATGCGGCATTACTGAGAAAGTCTCCGCTGGGGGGCGCTTGGAAGTTGGAGCGTGCCTTTAGGCGATGATGGTGAAACTGAGCCGCCCCGACCGCCGTGTCCGGGTCTTCCGGTCTGAGGCCCAGGCAGGAATATCACCCGGATACTAACGGCTGGGGTAATTTTTAGTCTTTCCCGCAGACCCGCAGACCCATGTTGACTCGAAACAATGGCTCATGAACCGCACAAGCCTCCTGTTGGTTAAAACACGCAAGGAGAAACATCTCCAATGAACCAGCATGGAGATACTGTGAGTGCTATGGATCGCTGATTTCGCAATCGGACACTGCCACAACGAATAAAACTCTCCACTGGGAAACATCATTTTCTCTGACCATAAAAATAATGATGTCAGAGGGTTCCTTTGGCGCCCTCGTCTGGCAGCACGATCGTTGGGGTCTGATTGGTGGTGCAATCGACTAGTCAGGGGCGAAGGGTGAATTGGCCAAACATCCAGCGAACGACAGGGCTGGACAGCGGACGGCTTTCCTCAACATCGCGCCAATTATCAACCCCGCTCTCCTCGATGGCGAAATTCCTTGGGTTATTCAGCGCCCTTGACAGTTCATTGGCTAGCGCACGGAAATATGTGTTTCGAGATGCTGACAGATGTATGTACAAACCACCATGCAGCAGAGGCAACAGCCGATCTCAAGGCTCCATGATTGTGTGCAACCAACCTAGAACAGGCTCGTGGATTCTTGAGACATTTTTGCTCTCGCCTCGGAGCTCGACGAGAACAGTTCATGCACTTTTGGACCAGATTCGAGGACGAGATTTGTTGCTCTCAAAAAGATCTCGTTGGCAAACGCCATGAGCATTGCAAAGTTTATTGGCAGGCCCCTGCAATATAAAATAAACTCTTGGGTCGCCTTCTCTCAGTGGTGGAGTGCTCGAGTGCTGCAGGCCATCCTGACTAGCGCATATATTTCCGTGTGTCCACTGTCAGACCACCACAACCACCACAAACCACGCGCCGCGGTCCACCAGAAGCTTTTCCTATCACCGTTTGAAACCGGCGCAATCGTCCAATTGATTACTCGATAGAGTTTTAGGGGCTGAGATGGCCATGATGTTAATTTCTAAGCGACGAATGAATATACTGACACCGCGGTTATGGACTTGATACATGGGACTAATAAAGCCATGGCCCATGGGGGTTGGGGGCTCGCATATTTCCCCTCCTGAGCCGGCAGAGGAAATCGTCGTTTGACATCAACCGATGTGGGTTCCGTTCTAATTTGTCCTGAATTGCCAGATGGATGCAGGGAATCTGAGGCTGGCGGGAGTGCTCCACTCTGGGGTCTGTTTTGACCAAGCAGTTGAAACAATGTCCCACCCGAGGAAAGGAAACTAATTTCGAGATCCTTTTTCTATCCCGTCTTCGCCCTTGCTCCTCTATTTTTCTTCTCTCGTTTTTCTCACTCATCTCAGTGTTTTTGTTTCACACTCTTTTCTTCATTCAGACTTTCTGTTCTACGTTCATTTCCATCTCTTCTCGACAGGGTCGTTCGTTTCTACCCAGTCCAGCCATTCTTTATACGGTACCCCTTTCGCGAATTGATTTCGCTACAAAACTACCTGCACTTAAAACCTGACATTTGTCCCTGAGTCCATCACGGAGCATTTGAAGGAAACTTTTTGTTGTATACAACTGAAATTTTGTCTTTTTCCCAAGTGGCATTGATTGCACACATTCCTTCTACAACATGCATTTCATCAACAAGCTATCTATCGCCCTTGTGGCAACTGTGGCAGCCGTCGGCGACGCTCAGCCTCATCGTCAACTCCGCTACCGCCACTATCCGGTACGACCAAACCCCGAATCTTCCAGCGCTCCCCTCGGTACCGGCCAGTATCCAACCTACTCTGGCTACCCAGAGCCAACGGGTATCCCAAGTCAACCACCTTACTCCAGTGAGCCTAGCAGTGCGGATCCAACTGGTTTCCCAGGCTATTCAAGTCAACCACCTTACTCCAGTGAGCCCAGCAGTGCAGACCCAACTGGTTTCCCAGGCCATCCAAGTCACTCATCTCACCCACACCACTCAGGTAAACCTGGTCATCCACACCCAACAGGATTCCCGAGCCTCAGCCATCCAGTTCTTCACCCAACCGGGTATCCAACCAGCGGGTATCCAACTGGCGGATATCCAACGGGCGGATATCCAAGTGGCCCACACACCGTCACTGTTCGCCCTGTGCCAGTCCCATCTAGTGCCGACCCCATCGGAGGCACAACTGTTACTCCTTCGCCCTCTTTGACTACTGGTGGCCCCGGTTACCCTTCCGGTTTCCCAAGTGACTTCCCAAGTGCTACCTCTTCCGAGACGGTCACAGTCACATACACCCTCGGGACCGGAGCTTCGACGACTGTGATGACCAAGACGGTCTGCCGCCCTGCTCGCCCAACCACCGCGTTCCCTGAACCTAGCTCGGTACGTTTTCCCTTCAAAGGGGGGAAGAGTTACCCATATTGACATAATATCTAGCCTGCTACCGGCAATGATCCTATTTATGAGGATCCCACCACTACCCTTTCCAGCACTTCTACCACTACCAAGACCATCACCCTGGACCCTACCCCAAGCGGTGCCGATCCTGGTAACCACAACGGTGGAAATGGTGGTGCCTCGTGCCAAGTTCCTGCTACCGTTACCGTGACTGAGCAACAGACTATCACTGTGGTATGTCTCCGACCCATGATTTTTAACTATAAAGTTATCCTGTGCTGACATACTCGAAAGACTGTTCCAGCTGATGCCACTCCCTCCGGTGCCGACCCAATCCAGTCCCAACCAGCACCAATTGCATCTGTTACACAGACGCACTCTGCCGCTCCTGAGCCAACTCCAAGCTCCTCCTACCCAGTGTTTATCCCAATCCCCAGCAGCAGCGCACCTTACGGAAATGGAACCGACCCCACCACCAGACCCTCCTATCCAACTGCTTCTTCGGGCTTCCCCACCTCTTATCCGACTGCTTCTTCGGGCTTCCTCACTAGCACTAGCGCCACCCTCATCCCCGTACCCACAGGTGGTTACTACAATTACTACTAAGCAACACTAATGTTAATCGCCGTTGAGTGCTGTGGTGCGTATGCCAGGGGATGGCTTCTATGAGTTAGCGAGGCCACAAATTTTCCTCCTCGACTCGATGGCATGGGTTTTCCTCTCACGTTGATTTTGGAAATCCATTTCATTTCATCTACATTCTACTTCTTGGGCATGAGATCTAGGTTCGGAGAAGATAAAAGGGGGGCGACCTTAGTGGTTGAAGACGCGGGCGTTGAAAATCAGCATAAATTATTTTTCGTCATTTACCCCTTTTTTACATCATTTTTTTTTTCAAACCGGTGTTCTTCCACCGCTTCCCCCCCTTTCATCTGTTTCCTGCTTCATTTCTCAACACCCCCTTTATTTACTAGAATTACAAATTTTTGTTTCCTGTGATGTGTTTTCTTTCTCCTTTCTGCAAAGCTCTGTAAATATATCCTTAAGCACTCAATCTTAGCGGCGCGAAAAAAAATTATTGTTCTATGGTTTAAGAATTACTCATAGTTCACCCCTATCATCGGGGTTACTTCCTCCTGCATAAAAATTTGATCATCCCTGTCGTTTCCAGTCGCGCAACCCGTTCCCGTTGTTCAATTTCCACAAAATGTTATTTTTAAACTTTCTCCCCCGAAACGTTCCAGGCACGACTTTTGGGTCGAAGTTTAGTTAGTTAGAGTTGGTCCTTCCGCGCCCCGCTTGCTGATCTGTTGTTCGCTGCGGTCGGTCAACCCTGGACCTGAGAATGGGAAATTGGCTGGGGTGGGAATTGGGGCGGTCTGGACTCTTGGATGTTTTTGAGTTCGTGTTCGCATTGTTGAGTTCCTTGCATGGTTGTGTTCTATTTTGTCTTATCTCTGGTGCAATGTACGGAATGTGATAGATAGCTCTTGTCTTGGATGGGAAGAGTAGATAGATATGTATTTCCATGACTTTCGCAAGGGTTTGAAAAGCACAGTACGTATAGCGTTGCGTTTGTAGATGATTATCATTCTTGACCCAAATCGTGATTTCTGTAAGAAGCAAGATATTCTTTGGCAAGTTTAATCCGAATTAAGTCGAGATGTTTTAGTAGGAGGAAAGGGAGAAGGTATCGAACTGGGCGATGAATCATTTTCGGGTATTTGAATCAATTTTCATCAGAGTCATCACCAACCCTTTCTCGAACTTTATCACCCACCGACTTTCGCCGAAACGGCATCGAAGCCCCTTTGAGCAATCCTCTGCCGAGTATTCTGCCATTCCAGCCATGTCATGGCCTGTAACAAGCAGTCTGCCAAGTCGTCGAGTTTATCTATCTGCAACGCTGCAGAATCCTTCGCTGAAGCTTTATTATATTGACTCTTGGAGGCGTGTGATTCCTCTGCCTCTCGTGAAACTGGTGTGGATTTGCCATTGGTTTTCCTATCCCATTTCCTCAGAAAGGCGTCGACTACCAGGTGTAGATGCTCGTGGTATCCAAGTTGGATGGGGAGATGGTCACCGAGGTCCTTTCCCGGCGTCGAGGCAATAGAAGGGCCTTTGCTGGCCCCTGTACACGATGAAAGCAATGTCCCAATCCTATCTATTTTGATCTGCTTTCGTAGAGTGGGTGTCATTTTTGTCGCCTTCTTTTTCTTCGTGTCCTCCTCTTGCCCTGGCATTGTCGGGTCCTTCTCCTTCTTTGATCGCTTTCCTTTTCGGGGATTCGAATCTAAATCAATCTCGTCCATCCAATACCTCATTACTCTCTGGGGTTCAACCCCTTGAACAATGATCTTGGCCAGCTCCCCTTTCCGCTCCTGCTGTATCGCGCGAAGCACAGCGTAGAGCATTCCCTCAAATACACCAACCCGGATCGTCCATTCCTGGACAGAACTGCCGCCGCCGGATCGGAATCGTTGCCGTTCGATGAGGATATGGGTCGGCTTGTAAGTGGCGAGGAGTGAAGACATTAAAGTGTATGCGTGGGCGGCGTAGAGTTTGGGAGCAAAGGATTCCTTCTCCTTTTCCGTAGTGTTCGAAAGCTCCCTTAGTTGTGATTCCGAAGTGGTTTCATCTTCAGTTTCTTTTGACGTTTCGGATTTCCTCTTCGTCACTGACTTCTTCTTTGGGCCCATTTCCTCACCCAAGTTGAAATCCAAGACCCGGTCCTCTGACGTCGAATTTGGTAGAAACGAAGACACAGCTAGTCGATACCATGCCGTTAGAATGGGCGTTTCGGGCTCCCCAGTCTTGGTCCGGCCAGCCGGGATTGGGGGAACAGTCAAATGAGCAAATGCAAGGTTTCGAATTCCCATATCAATACTAAGAATGCTCGCCGTCTTGCTGCTGTCTATGGACGCCTCTTCGTCGCCCACATCGTGGCATGTTTGCCGTGAATCGGTGGCGTGAACTTGAAAAGCCTGATCTAACCGCTTGACCAGAACTGGCTTTGTCCCCGAGGACAATACCCCTGTAAGAGAAGCGAGGCGCTGAAGCTGGCGAAGCTTGAGGGAAGGTAGCCATGTTCCAGGGGACTGAAGCGGAGCCATGTACCCTTTCGTTCGTTTGTGTATAGAAGAGAGAGAAAATGTCGAGAATTAAACTTCATGCGGATGTAAAATTGTGGTGAATATTCCAAGGGAGCCGAGGCCATTGAATATAGAAATATTCGTTGTTTTTTCGTGGTTGGGCATCAATCTCATGGCCGAAGATTAAGTGCAATTTAATATTTGCATGGGTAAACGGGATATGGACGAAGCCAGAAAAAGGGAGGAGAACTTTTCATGACACAGGCCCCATCAGAGGGGTTCGATTATGGCTCGATATTTATTATTCTGAAGGGGAAAATGGTAAACCAGATAGATAGTACTGATGTGACGCGGTCTAACCACGCGTCTCGCTTAGTATTATGCGCGCGCCTAACTAAGCTAAATATCTCCAGATTTGCGCCTATTCATAACCAAGTTCAACTCCATCAACCGGAGCCTCTCTACCACCCGAGAGAGATGGAACCACCAACGGGTAGTGGATGTTTTATTTTCTCGCGAAGCAGGCCCAATTGCATTCCGCGAACGTTCTTTGTTTCGGAGTCCCTGAAAAATTCTACTAGTACCCTTCTGCGCCTCTCGCTTGATACTACTACTAGTACGACGTTATGACGAGCGCAAGAACCGCAACTACTAGCTAGAGATACTAACTACTAGTACTGGTATCTCGGGCGATGTCCCATGTTTTCGTTATTTTGGTTTGCAAGCATAGCAAGCTCGTCTATCTCCCCTGAGAGCTTCCTTGATGCCATGTGTTCGTGAAGTGCCTCCTCACAATTATTTCCTATTTGAAGTAAAACTTTGACCGAGGCGAAAGATCACGTCCCTGGTCTGTTCCGCGGCCTATCCCGAAAATCTCTAATCTAGAGGAATCAGCAATGGCGATGGGCAACATAACAACATCTTGGAAATGTATGTGTTCTCCTGAAAATGGAATCTATCCTCCAATTCGTCGCGCACTACTTATCGCCATCAATTTTCGAACATGAATACCAACATCGCCTGTCATTTTGCTTCTTCGACAAAAACAATATGTCCACTATACATTCACAAATATCCATCCCATTCTGTTTCTCTCAACCCGGATGTCGAATGACTAATTTGCGAATTGAACAATATTCACTCCTACTGGTCAGATAGAAGGACCGGACTTTACCGTTTATATACGACTATCAGGGCTCCGGGATCGATATCCTCTTATCTGCGGGAAGGTCTGAATATTATACAAAGCAGAGCATACTGGCATTTTTATATGGTTACACTGAACCTCGAACGCTCCATCCGCCGTGTCAATCGGCCCATCATCCTCGCTCGGAATGGAGTGTGATTCACGGTTATTCCGTCTCGGCTGACATGGTGATGGAATGATCTGCATGGATTGAGTCGGATGTTGCAAGTTTGGTATACTTGTAAGGTGATATACTGCTTCTGCATTTTTCTTTTCATATTCCTCCCAGCCGACTTCGTTCGTATGTTAACCTTGGATTGGTTTGAACCCCAAAACACCAGCGCATGCCTCTTGGAATTCGATAAGGCAGTGTCAGCATACAGTGAATGAAACTAAGTACCCCAAAGCACTCAGGATGCGTGTGCATTTTCTGGATTCGGCACCGGGTTCGAGGAGAGTTGTTTCCCCCTTTCTACATCTAACACAACTGGTAGGCCCTGCTTGGCCCTGGGTATTTATGTATCGATTCAGCAACCAGGCCATGGGTTCGGGCATGACCTGTTGTATTTGATTAGGAATTTGTTCTATTCTCTCATCCAAGATGGTTGCCTTTCTTTGTGTGGTTAGTAACGAAGTGTAATCTAAATCGGCCTACAAAAATGCGCGCATTTTTCTCCTCTCACCGCGGTAGTTGAAAGCCAGATCGGCTGGACAAGGGACAGTAATGAGTTTGTTGAAATAGAAATTGTTGGCGCCGCATCCAGATATACTTCGGCAGGCCCCTGGACGGACCCCACAGTATGTGATCCAGATGCATTCACATTTGCTTCCAGAGACCGATCGAGCTCCAAAACTAAACTTCGACTGAGGTGCTGCTGCGCCTAAGTATCGGAGTTCCTAACGAGCCTATAAAACCACAGCACTTTGGCGCCCAATAATCCTTCGTTCACTTCTGGCCCCTGTCGACTCGTTCGCTGCATTTTCTATACGAAATACCCCGCAGGCCGCTGCACAGCCGCAGCAGGCGGAATTTATGTTCGATTTGATTTCACATTTATGCTCTTTTTTTCCGTCGAGAGAAGACGAGAAGTTTTGATTTTTGGTACGACCACGAAACAAACTACGGTATACCAATTCTCCCTTAACTCGAAAGTTTGAGTCTGCGAAAGTAGTATGGAGGAGACTCGGCTGGTTTTGCCCCTCGCTGACACCACCATCAGCCCTGTGGCTGCAATTCGTGCCCTTCGCAAATCTTCATCTATTGTGAGTAGGACCTATTAGTGCTGGGTGGAGCTGCAACTCCAACGGCCCGCTTGGTTCGCTATTTTCTTTTGTTTTCCGACGCTCTTCCCGTCAGGAACATGCTTTGTAGCATCGAATTTGAGCGTTGGAGATGGTAATATTTCGAGTAGCCGGCCATTCCAAAGCAGATTCTTGCGCCTCGCACTCGTCGAGGAAGTCATGGTATGGTTTACATCCCTCAAAAGAGCGCTTGGTTGATCTTAAATTATGCTAATGAGACCATTGTAGATGAGGGCAATTTATCCCCGGTTTTTAAGGTGTGGGTGGACGATGCTATGAAAAGTCTGCTTGATCAAGAAGACACAGACAATAATTTACAAATCACCGTCCTAGATAATGGGCCAAAGGTAAACGATGGAATATTCTCGGCCCCATACGGAGCAAGGCGGCTAAAGCAAAATGCAGGTTGTGTCCCTCGGGACATTGCTTTCTGACGGCGGTAGAACGCGCGAAATCCGTGGCACTTATCTGCTTGCAAATCTTCTGGAAGAACTACATTTGACAAAAGGAAAACATGCATCAAAGCTGATTCATTTGAGCGACGTTTCCGAAGATCCGGTGGCACGGATCAACCGCAAGATCAGGGATCAGTACTGGAACAACTTAACCAGACGCCTTGATGAGTCGATGATTGCAGCAGCG
Source organism: Emmonsiellopsis sp. PD_33 (assembly GCA_032988165.1). Taxonomy (NCBI): domain Eukaryota; kingdom Fungi; phylum Ascomycota; class Eurotiomycetes; order Onygenales; family Ajellomycetaceae; genus Emmonsiellopsis; species Emmonsiellopsis sp. PD_33. Next base: position 13,127 of record JANTQF010000252.1, read on the forward strand.
GCGCCAGACCCGAAAGACTGGAATGACAATCCACTCCCAAGGATCTATGTTCCCTTTGGCGAACAGAAATTGTACGACTACTACCAACAGGTTTCAAAGGACATGCCAGACCTGAAACTGGAGGTGGAATATCTACCCCAAGGCGAGGTTACTGGGGAATTCGTGCATGGACTTCGAGACCGTCCTGGCTTGTTGGCTTTGGAAATGGACTACTCAAATCCTGATAAGCTGCGAGGGCTGCAGTTCATCGTGCCTGGAGGACGGTTCAACGAATGCTACTATTGGGACAGCTACTTTGCTTGTCTTGGTCTCCTGGAGGTTGGAAGAATTGATCTCGTCAAGGATATTCTCAAGAATTTTATATTCGAGGTCAAGCATTACGGGAAAATCCCAAATGCGAATAGGTCCTACTATCTCTGTAGATCACAGCCTCCCTTTGTTTCTGACCTTGCCGTGCGCACTTTCAAAGCTATTCCTGATAAAGAGGAAGCTACTGAAGTTTTGCGCGCGGGCATCCTAGCAGCAATCAAGGAGTATCATACAGTTTGGATGTCAGAGCCAAGATACGACCCGGTTACCGGTCTCTCGCGGTTTAGACCACCTGGATGGGGTATTCCGATGGAGGTTGAACCTGGCCATTTCGATTCAGTCCTCTACCGATATGCTGAAAAGTATAGCTGGTCAATTCCGGAATTCATCACGCAGTATAACTCTGGAAATGTGACTGAACCTGAGTTAGATGATTACCTGATGCATGATCGAGGAGTGAGAGAATCAGGGCATGATACATCGTGAGTTCCTTTCTTCCAAACAACCACCAAAATAATTTTTTTCTTCCCACTCCTAACAGTTATCTAGCTATCGATTTGACGAAGGCTGCGCGAACCTCGCCACAGTAGACCTAAACTGCCTCTTATACAAATACGAAACCGACATCGCCTGGGCAATCAAGAACGTCTTCAACGACAACCTCCCCATCCCCCCCGAATGGCGCACACCAGAAATGAAAGACGACCACATCGAAACCTCCGACCCCTGGACCCAACGCGCCACGCTCCGCCAGCAGCGAGCAAACAAATACCTCTGGGACCCAGACCAGGGCATGTACTACGACTACAACACAAAAACCCACACCCGCACGACCTACGAATACGTAACAACGCTCTACCCCCTCTGGTGCGGCATCGCCAGCGCCGAACAAGCAGAATCACTAGTCACCAACGCCCTGCCTAAATTCGAATGCATCGGTGGCCTGAGCACGAGCACGGAGAAGTCTCGGGGACCCATCAGCCTCCCGCACCGTCCAGCCAGACAGTGGGATTTCCCCTTTGGCTGGGCGCCGCATCAGGTGCTGGCGTGGGACGGGCTGAAGCGGTACGGCTTCACGCGCGAGATGGAGCGGTTGGCCTATCGCTGGCTGCAGCTTATGGTTCGCGTGGCGGTGAATTATCATGGGGCGATTGTGGAGAAGTATGATGTGACGCAGCTGGATAATCCGAGTCAGGTGGATGCGGAGTATGGGAATCAGGGGTTGGATTTTAAGTATGCGAATGTTGAGGGGTGAGTGTTTTTGGGCTTTCGTCCCCCCTTCTTTTTTTTTTATATGATTGCTAACGTGTGGATAGATTTGGGTGGAGCAATGCTAGCTTCTCGTATGGATTGGGGTTGATTAAACATCAGACACTGATGGTTAAGGCGTTGGGTCTTTGTGTTCCGTATGAAGGACTGCGGATGGAAGGGGGCCATCGTTGAATTTTTCGTCCCCTTCCCTCGCGCTGTAGCCCGGGATATTTGAATTTGAATTTTCCATTGTTATGACTGATTATGACGTATGACTTATGGGACTGCGGGGACTAGGATTTAGAAATAGGATGAATATTGATTGATTATGATTATGTTGTTAGCGATAAAAGGTATCATTTTGTATTGTTGAGGGGTGGGGTTGGAAGCCAGTCCACAAAAGATTCGAAATAAGGATATAAAACAACTTGTGAAATGAATCAGGAACGTACGTATCTGTATAAAGGAACACAATAGAGATAGGGCAGTTCGAATAGTCAATTGGCAGGGCTGGTAAGCTGGTGCCAAAGTTCTTCTAAGCTTAATTTTTATGAACTGGCTGGTCCCTTAAGCGGAAGTCATCCCAAGAAACAGTACGATCATTTTCACCCAGCAGCCCCAGCAACGGAACCGGCATGCTCCCCAGCTGTCGTTCGCTCACGAATATGGTATGCTCCGTGTCGACTTCGTTTTCTTTGCCTGCGTCATTGCGATTGCGAAAGAACCGTTCCAGACGTGAAGAATCAGGGATATAAACCAGCGGCCAGGGGCGGACGACCATCAGCCCATCAGCGTCTGTGTCAAAATGGAGAAGACTGTTTGGCGTCTGGGTCTTTGCGAAACGATCGCCCGCTATGCGCCAGTTGGCAATCGCTTGGAGGAAATGTGCCACTTCAATGGCCTCATCGTTGGGATGTAGGGATGCAGCCTCCACCAGGTTGTCATTTTTCTCCGCGTCAGTGGACAATGGGTTGCGGCTATGATATTCGGCCGACGTCAGAGCAAGCGTTAGGCGGAGTTTCTGGCTCAATCGCATCGCAAAGGTGGGCGATAATGGAGGGGCTGTGGGGTCTGGATAGTATTTGTCCATTTCGCCAACCACCAGCACCCGCTTCCTCGCGCTTTTGTCCACCACACTATGTGGAACCGTTTCTGATGGCTCTGCCGTTGCAGCCTGAGAGCTCCGCGTCATATTAAAGATCATTCCGCCCGGCACCCGCTCCGTCTCCCACGTTCCGCCCACCCTTGATGAGAGGCTCCCGTTTACCAGCGCCCTAAACTGTTTATACAGACGCTCTCCCGGTTCCCCTTCCGTGACGTACACATGCGACCAATTCCGGTCACAGAGCGCGAGGATGGACAGCTCGACGATGCATGATGGGATGGAGCGTGTGGGGCGGACGAGAGTCTCATAGTTGAAGGCTTGGTCGTAACCGAGCAGAAGGACTCGGATGTCTGCTTGGTGGGACCCAATCGATTGCTGGTCACATATCGAGGAGATGAAAGCATATGTGTCGCCTAGAAGGTCTTGGATGGCATGGAGGTGGGATTCCTCACAACCGGAAAATGTACGCTGACTTTGTCCTAGGGTGTACCCATGATATGGGAGCGCAATATCAAGTGATGATGTGGTGGAGGAGAGAACAGAGTGCTGCTTGAGCCTCTGCAAGGCCGCAGTGAGGGGTGGGCGGTAGGCAGCCTCAAGAGCTTCTGCTGAGGGAGGTTGTGGAGGCGGAGGGAGAAGCAAAAGTGCGAGGATTGGGGTATTGGCCATTTCACGGTTTGTGAGATCTTGATATCTTTCTGCTTGTCGAGCGGACTCCTCGATGCAGAGATATCCCCAAGCACAAAGTGAAGCGTGGGGTAACTACGGAGTACTACTATCCAGCACAGGCCAGCCCGTTTGCATCCGCCGCTGCCTTGTTGGTTGTTTGCGGCAGGCAGGCATGCCCGGAGTTTCGGGCGTGGTTGGGGGCATCGCAGCCCGCTTGACAGGGGGGTTTAGGGGTGGCAGCCCCTAACTCGGCAGCTTCAGCACGACAACCCCCCACCACAAATAACACCAACAGCAGGAAGAAAGGTTGAAAGCTCTCCCTTCACATTTGGGTGGTTGCTATTGGTTGCCATCCTTGCACCTCACTTCTGCTAGACTTGTGCCAGTCTTACTGGGGGGATGAGGCTCTTTGGCCCCCCCTCTCAACTAGCGTTCGGGATGCCATGTTAAAGTTCCGACCTTGTCGGGATTGGGAGACTTTTGAGGAATACAACCAGCTAAGAGGGTGCGTTCCATTGGGCCAAAACCATCTCATTGGTCTAACTAACTTTTCTTTGTTCCAAATCAGGCGCATCCCGAGCCACACACTGACAGTCTTGACTTTGACATTGCAGATACGACCACCGGACACTAGCCAAACACTAAACAACCCCCTCCATGTCAGCGTCAATTTCTTTCCAGTCACAGTGTTAGTACAGCCTAACCTGCGCCCATGGCAAGGGTTCGTGTGCGACGGGCAGCGAGGATGGGTGACAAGGCTGTATGTTGTTCACTCACTTGCAGCCTTGTTCAAACGGGTCTCCTTTTTTTCTCCCCCGCTCAGCCCTGTGAACAACAAATCCTTAATAGAAACATCATTTCCATACATACTATCATCACTTTCTTGAAACTCGAGACGCGAACTAGCAGGAGAGAAGCCAACCTATAATATGGCGACAGTTAACGTGGTCGAGATAACCGATGAGGCCGAAACTACCAGTATCGTGGTCAACAGAACATCATTGTCTGCATCCCTCGTTTCCTGAAGGCGCAGTCCTCAATAGGTGTTGCTAACATAGCCCATAGAAACAGCGGAGAAAAGATCACCGTAACGACAGATGCTATGTTAACTCATTTTGACCGCGAAAGGGCGGCCAAAGCAGCAGCGATGAAGGTTGCGCCAAAGAAGCGAAACAAGCACCACCTTGCAACCCTTGCGGCTCTTCGAAAGCTTGATGAAGAGAAAAATAGTGATGGCATGAATAATCTCCTCATGTCCACATTCCTTAGTGGATACAAACGTCTTCCACCCGATCAAGATCTTCGTGATCTAGCTTTGCATATGTATCCGCCGCGATCTATGCTCCAAGCTCAAGTCTGCGACTTTTATCCAAACCATGCTGTGGTGCACGAGGTTGCAGTTGGAGATATTGAAGCGCGTATGTATCTCTCTCATTTGTTTCAATAAGTAATCGATATATGCATCTTGGGTTGGATTGGCGAAATATACTAACTGCTACCAGAATGGCAGCAAAAGCCCGAAGGTGTCAATGTTCGCTGGATGTGAGTGAAAGCTTGATTGCGGACTTGCGAATCGTGTGCTCATTAGTTGTGGAATAGTCATGTGCCAGCTGGTATTGGGATTCTGCATTCAGTGAGCAAACCCCTTTCTAATGTAAAGCCAGCATTGGAGTCAGACGTTGATTAATTTGATGCAGTCAATCGAGGACCTGTTTAGGAACGCAGCGGATAACGAGCCACGCCCATTTACCAATGCCGGTCGGCCTGGATTTCCCTATGTGGACTTTGATGCTTTGAGTTTTCGGCATCGGGAAGAAGTTGAGGACCTCCGAGATACATATTGCTTGTTGTCAAAGCTCGAGCATTTGGATGACATACTGGATGCGGAGTGCCATTGTGGAGATAGAAACCTGGAGTTACGGAAGGATTTGGAGTGGAGGGCACAGCATCTCAACGTTGATCTCAATTTTTGGGAGCTTGTTGCGTCTGATATGCCATGGCAAATCGCCGATGGCCTTCCAATACGACAGAACGGGCCACTTGGACGGATTAAACCTCTCATGAGCAGTATGGATTTCCGAGTGCTCTCTAGCCATCCAGCGTTTCAAGATGCTCAGCTTGTGAGGAATGAGTTCCGATTTTTCCACAGGAGTGATGGTGCGTCTGAAACCACTCATCCATAAGGGTGGCAGGAAATAGCTGATAATTTTATAGGCGTTCTTCTAACCATGTCGGCCGCGAAAGGAGTTAACTACCTTGATGCTCGCTTGCAAGAGTACCTCCGACAATCTTCAAACGATATCCTGAAAAACCCAAATGCATCGACCGTAGGCTTAGTTTTAAATGAGTTTGCAGATACTGGGACAAGCACTTGGGAAAAGCCTACTGCTGAATGGCTCCTGGTTTACCTCGCGACAGAAATTGGCACTTGCCCGCACAACGACACACTAGGCCACAGTTCTATCTCAATGGTGGAAGGATACCAAGACATTCTTCGAGACCTTGTTCGTAGTTGCGACATTCCACCACCGGTCGATTCGCTCATGCTGACAGATTATCTTCAGAAACTCCGTACCTTTGAGCCTTGGCGTCGTGACGAGACGGTCCGACTAACACGAACATTCCTACAGTGTTTGGAGGAAACCAAGCTTTTCACTAAAATAATGGACTCGAGGCTGGCACTGTTTATGGCAATGAAGCAGGATATTCGGATTCAGGATGAAGAAGACCGAAGCTATGACGTCCCATCGAATCCCAACGGCATATCCGCTATGCGAAGGCTTAATTGGGCTACCAGCAAGATTCAACAGCTACGTAATGATAGCGAGGCTGTCTCAAACGAGCTTATAAAAGCTATGGATAATGTATGTATCATATGTTCCACTTATTTATCTACGCATTTCCACCAGCCCTAAAATTTGGAAATCAAGGCAAAATACGATCGCCTGCTAACCCGTCGTACAGCTCCTCCACCTCCGCACCATTGAACAGAACGAACTCACCATCGTCCGCGACAGCCAACAACGTGCCATCATGCTATTCACAGCCGTCACCGTAATTTTCCTACCCTTATCTTTCTGCACCTCCTACTTCGGCATGAACGTCCAAGGGATCGCAGAAACCACTCGAACCGAAAAATACTTTTGGTATGTCTGTGGAACAGCCGGATTCTTGATTGTCACAATACTTTCCGTGTATGCGTTTTGGCACCCCGTCAAGGACCATTTAATGGTTCTGCGGGAGCAACGGAAGGCTGCGCGAAGGATTCGGTTAGTTAGGAAGACGAGACTGGAGAGGAGGATGAGGACTGACACTGTTTGATTTTGGTTTTCGTTATTGTATTTGGTTGGCTTAGGAAGTGGGCTTTTGACCTAGCAATGATGGGCATAAGGGATGAGTATTGTGGGAATCTTGGTTGCGTTTCTTTTGAGGAATTTCTGGCGTCTGCCTCCGCTCTGGTATGGCATGTATTGAATGCTATGGTACGATACCTATTTTGCTTACTATATAAAGAGATGTTTTTCCTTCTAGCGACCGACTTTTTCATAGATATAGGCATATTTTTGTGCCTACTCAGTAAGAAATGCTACCTGTTCCCTCTACTCTGTGCGATAGGGCTTACAACAACGACATATGGCGACCGAGATCTGCACTTGAAAGATCTTATCTTCCCAGTCCAACCAAAAGGAAAAAAAAAAAGAAAATTACCCCAAGGAACGTTAAATCAAGTCCATCGCCCGAAATATCAAAATAATAAATTTCAGTTGAACCTTTATTGTGTTGTACCTGGAAATAAAGTTGGCTGGTGGGTTTGGTGGGGAAGGAAGGTTCTTCGGGCCGAACCTTAAAAAGAAAAAGCTTTAGTTCGGGCCGAGAGAGTGAGATTTGCCAGGTTTCCGAAGAAAGTAAAAAGAAGGGTGATACCCTACTTTGAACAGACGGGAAAAAACAGAAAGCAAAAAGGCACAATGCGCTAAGGGTGATGGATATGGATTGGAAAACGGTAATGCCGATGGGCGTGTGGGATGATATCATTGGCATTTAGTACTTACTACTAGTAGGGAGGGGAGCGCGCCGAAACGCGACGGGAAAGGGGCGGGCTCTCGTGGCCGGAGAGAGAATAATGTGGACGTGGAAGGTTATAGGGAAATAAGTATGAATAGTGAACTAGTTATGGAAAGGAATGGAAAAATGCGGGAGGAATCTTTCTTTCCTCCTTAACCATTTCACTATTAAATCTAAAAAAAAACCAACAGCAACCTACCCACACACATATATATATAACCATGCCCTACCCTACTTAGCATATTATTCTTACATTATATATGGTTTGGTTACATATATGCGTGTCTGTTTTAACCGAGCCACGAATCGCTACCATACCCCCGGTAACCTGTGGGGAACGTTAATAAACAATGACAATGATAATTTCGGTCTTCGCACTCATGTGTAAAATGAGGGGGGATGGGTGGAGGGGGTGGGAATGATGCCGATTCGTCGCCTTATTCTCATAATCTTTGATAGAGTATGTTTGGGTTTATTGCCGTGATACATCCATCCCGAAAAATGCCCGCGTGTCGTGCTTATGCTGTGTCGGATTTGCATGAGTTTTTTTTCGGGGGAGCGGATGGAGCTATATATATAATAACCAACTCGCATTGATATATTGGGTTTGTGGTGATGGATATGGGATATTTCGGCAAGTAGGTGAATCTAATAAATACTATCTTTGGCTGGGTTGGAAATTCGAGGTCAAGTAGAAAAGTACCATAGTGATGATATTGAAAGGCCAGATTTATATAAAAAACTGTACGGAGTTAGTCATATTAGATTAAAGGTATAATGGTTTATCTCGAATGTGCCCCGAGAATGTTGGAAAGCGACTCCACCGCATTAATGATAAGGGGGGGTTGGCTAAGAAAGGAAGAGAAGAGAAAAGAAAGCGAGTAAAAAATAGAAACTGGGAGAATAAAAAAACTAAATACTGTCGTCACTTATTACTTCCCTTTGTGCTGTGCTTTGGCGAGAATCTGAAAAGCCCCTCCCGGTACAAAGAAGAAAGCAAAGCAATCCTTTTGTTGAAAAATAAAAAAGCATTTGTCTAAACTCCAGCCTGCTTAACTCTTCCGCCCCTGGTGTATAACATGTTTTGTACCGCAATAAAACCAAACTCCGAGCAAGTGCATGGGATCAATAGAGGTAATGGGGAAAAGGAAAAGTAAAAATGCGACGAAACAAAACGAGCACGTATAGACGGGAGAATTGGGGGAAACGTGGGAATGCGAGAATGATGCTGGGGCTGGCTAAAACGACCACCGTACAAACTGGGCATTAAACCAAATGCAACAAAAGGAAACAGAGCAAAAAGAAAATGAAACAAAAAAGGAGAATATATGTACAAAGAGGCAGCAGATGGCGAATTGATCCATGAGAGCGCTAGGCCTCCTGTACCACAAGTTTCAAAAGGCTGCTGATGAGCAAAGTACTGATTCCATACCAAACACGTTGGGAACGGGTGCAGAATTGTGGGCCCTGTCCGGTGATTTCCCTTCTTCCGCTGAGTAGAGTATCGGCGCCCAAATCCTCCAGTGCAACACAGTAATATGCGCCAACCGCTTCCCAAGGCATTCAATGTCAGGAATCTGCGGTACTGGGATGTTGTCTGACTGTTGTCTCATATGTTGAGAGTCAGCCACCTGGAGTGGCGACATGGACCAGTATCGATTAACAAACTCAGTTGTAGCTTGAAGAAGTCTTTGTTTAACGTGACCAGAGGCTTTTGTGAATTCGGGTTCTTCGACGAAGGCGGCCAGCTGCGCCAAAGTGTAGGAAATGGCGACATTATCTGGATATGTAGTAGCTAATCCGTAGCTGTTGGCTTGAATCATCTGAGCTACCCGTGCAATTTCCAAGGCGATATAGTTCCGGTTGTATTTGAATCGGGCTGTCACACTGTCGTCTTTGATCATGGAATTGTCTGCGTGTTCGATAATCGACAGTACCCGGGATTGTAATGTAGCGTATGTTGTAGGATCTGGCGATAAATTACCACCTAGAGCTCCCATCACCTTTTCGAATACGCGACGACATATTTCAAGTATAATCAATATCTCGATGTGTTCCTGAACGTCGCACAGGCGGTTAAAGTCGAGTATGAATGCCCCGCAAGACTCTTTTGGAGGGTTGGTGGAGAAGAAAACTTCATCGAATAAATAACGTAGGAGGATTTGCATAGATTGGAGGTTGTTGGGAACTGGCGAAGAATAAAAATCTCCCACCGCTCTATGGCGATATTCTAAATACCGGAGGTTTGTGGCACGCACTTCTTTTTCAAATTTCGGTGATTTCTTCCGCCGATCGCTGACATGTTCCCGGAGGTAATCAACCGACTGTTCTATCAAAATCATCCTAAGAGCGCGGATCTGATGGTTCGCAACGTCCTATATCGATGAGTTAGCCGTATATCATGGAACCGGATTTATGTATTAGAAACACACCAGCTTCATTGCTTCTAGAACTGTAAATAATGAGTGGAGGCCTTCAGCCAGCTTCCCCATATCCTGCAGCCCGCATCCCGACCGAATTTCGTCCACCATTTCGTCCACCATCTGATCTCTCATTGGCGCACAGTGTGTCTTCAGCAGGCTCGAGAGCCATTCAGCGAGACTGACCAAATTTAGAACCCCCTTTTCAATCTGCTGTACGAGGAACGGAATATCCAGGTTCCCGGTGACGCATGGATGGTCGCGATCAGGAACGAGGGTCAATAATATGTCCTTCAGTGTTCGAAGCATAGTTGGTAGCCTTGGTGTAAATTGTTTATCACCATGGGAATTCGTAGAGAGGTTCGCGTTGAGGGAAAAGCTGATGTTGTTCGATGTGTAGAAGGAATATATCAAGATCTCCTTCGCGATCGCCTCCCAGTACAAATTTGCCATTTTGAGCTTTTCTGGGCTGTTCACAGGGCGAAAATGGAGATCTCGGTCAAAGCTGACATCCACACGGAGCTGGGTGTTGAGCGTGATGGAGTCCAGGTCCAGTTCCGAGAGCGTTTCTTTCGTCACAGGAGGACTGGGTTTCGCATTGCGTAGCAGCCAAGTGTCTTCTGGGCTGAGCCCTAGTTCGGCGGGGATGAACATGGCTGGTGCGTAGGGGGTGCTATGATAGAAGCATGAGGAAAAGGTTGCAGGATGGTCATTATTGTAGGGTGGCGGCGGGCCGGGGGAGTTTTCATTCATAAGGATGAGTGAATTATCCACACGGAGGGACTGTGAATGCGCAAGGAAGTCACCCGAATTTTTCTTCGGGACATCGCTTGACTTGTCGGCGGCGGCGGCGAAGTACGATCTGTTGGAGGCATCTTCGCTCTCCCCGTGGGATCTTCTCTCTTCGTTGTGAAGACCAGTCTCCATATGGAGGAAGCTGATGAGTGCGAGCTCCTTCTAGAAGAAGGTGAATGGAAGATGCTCGTAACCCCGCGAGTATCCTATTTCCCTTGGATGAGAACTTCACAGATGATGGAAAAACTGCCCAGCTACCCAAAGTCCTTTTCAAACGTGCAGATAATCGAATGCTATTCTAGAAGGAATAGCGTAAGGGTCTGGGGTAGCAACTTGACTATTATCAGTAACACTGATGATAAAAATGTTACAGGAAAGAAGAAAAGGGCGCCGCAAAAGCAATATCAAGCTTTTGAAGAGCAGGAAAGGGATGTTCACACACAGGATAGTGCGAAATGGGTCGGCAAGTTGCTGTGAGGTGTGTGTGGTGTACGGTTCGCGGTGTGTGCAATGCACAAGCAGGATAGGGAAAATGTGAAATGCAATATATGGCAAATAAAATTGCTACACAATTAGCAAAATAGGGAGCAGAAGAGTAATTAATAGAAAATTCCATGAAATTTCGAGAAGTTAGTGCGCCGGCATGTTTCGTTTAAAAAGGTGGGAAGGTTGAGGAATTCAAGAGGCAAACAAGATATTGAGACGGAATAAGGAACAAGGAGGCTTACCAGGCGAGTCTAGGAACGAAACGTTGATGGATGCACTAGGGAATTGCCACTGCCATTGATAAAGAAAGTACGGAGTAGAAAGTGAGGCAAATTGTTTTGAGGTCGAATTTGAGGATGAGCATTATGCCCCTTGCCGCAGCCACTCGAAATCGCTTAGTTGATTCGGGCTGCCCTAAATTCAAAATATGCACTGTCTCGGCCAACCAGAGGCACGGGGGGACTCCATAAAGAATCCGGTTAATTGATATCCAAGCTGGTGTACTCGATAGGCGACCTGACCATTACATTGTACTGAATCTTCTGCAATTGTTGAATATACTACGAGATCCCTCTTCAATTCCACGTAGCCGCGAACACGGCAGGAACACTGGAGGGCACATGCTTTGCAAGCGGGGGATGCAGCACTGGTTAAACCAGGGTCGTGGGACATGTTTTTTTTTTTTTCATTCATTCTTTTTCTTTTTGGAATGCCGGTGGCCATCCGCCAGCAATAGTAATGCGCGAAGGCTAGATTGGCTTGGGACGGGTTGGCTAATGCGATTTGTGGCCTGTTGCAGGCCGCGGCGGTCAGGAGGTTGCTCTGCATAAGTTTTTTGTCAGCGGGATGGCTGATCGTCTTTTACTAGAGATCAGTCTTGCGCTGCTGCTTAACGAGTAGTTTCGGTGGTCTTGGGCGTAATTCCTACCGCGGATGATCTTACCTCTGAACCTTCCTTCGGCTGTCCACGTTCATATCCTTTGTTCACCTTTCAATTTTCCGGACCATAAAGATATATCTTATGCGGCCTGTTACAGAATAAACAGTATAATGACATTGGAGGAAATGTATATCCAAAGCACACCTTCGCGTCGGAGCTTGGTGCCGTTTCACTAACCATCATGAAGTTCATCAGACAGATAGGATGCAGTTTTGCCCCTCTCAGTTCGATACGAAACAAAACCATCATAGCATCAACCGACCCCACGAATAGAGCGTGGTGTTGGTGTGCGCAGGGGCCTTGTGTTGCAAGTATTGGCTCTTTATTGGAGAAAGAAAGCAAATCAGCATTGTTGCATGCACCTTCTGCCAAAACTTGTCAGCAGCTATGTTGACAATTTTAATGTGACCTGAATGGCCGCTGACAGCCTACAGGTACCGGGGGTCGAGACCAGAAATCCTTTTATTTGCCCTCTCCCTTTCATATTTAACTGCTTTTCTTTGCTTTTTATTGGTGCAGAACCTGTTTGTCTTCGAGCTGCACATGTGCTGCGTGCACAAAGGGGCGCGAGAACAAACATATTTCATAGCCTCGAACGGAAAATCGTTCCGTCTTTGAAAATCTGCTGCCATTTCATTGTCAGATAAACGTTGGCCTTCTTTATCTGTGTATCAAATGGATGGCGCCAAAGATACAAACCAAAGAGTGGGATAAACAGGAATCAGCGACCGGTCGCAGCGAATCCATGCTCGCCTGTTCCATCCCCAGAACAAGGAAATAGTTTCTATCAAAGTATCGAAGCCCCTCGAAGCGGACTGTGGCGTCACAAAAAGCAACAAATGGCGTTGCTCGATTCGAGACATTAACAATGAACCATCCAATGGAACACGGAATTTCAAACTTCAAAGGTCGCCTCACTTTTCGGCAACATTATTTTTTGCCGCGATAATCCGTCTTTGCGGGATCTAACCTCCTCTCCGCGCGAAGAGGAGAGCATAGCGTCCCAACAATAAAGTCGGTGAGAATGGAAGATAGGCGTGGGGGAGGTACGAGTTTAGTTAACTAGTTAGCTCTCGATCTGGCTAGGGCTTAGGGCCTGGTTAGGGCTGAAGATGTCACGAGGCTTGGTTTGTCAGCCTGAATGCCTGGACGACATCCCATATTGTCTATACCGTTGATGATTGCTCCCCCATCGCGCTCGCTGCAAGGTCGTGGCTACATGCAGTTTCTCGGTTGAGGATCCGGATTGTGGGCGAACTACCGCCCTACATGGCAAGATGGTGAGATTTTGATCGAGCTGATCCAATTTTCTACCCCCCTATCAAGAGACTTTGCAGTCTATGGCTCAAAGTCGTTATGCCACATAGGTACTCCAAAACTTCACGATAGGCCGGTCTTAAATCACAACATGAGCCCGAGCATGATATGCGTTCGGTAACCAGAGTTTGGGGCGAGCCTACATAGCATGCCAAGTTTCAGATGTGTTGATGGTGACTGAATCTCATGCACATACATGCCGTACGCCCTTCTTCGGGATCTCGTACTCATCTGCTGTTTCCCTCTTTCTCTCTGTTGTTTCCCACCAATGCTTGGCTTCTCTGTAAATATGAGCTCATCTCCCAATCGCCGAGATGGCATTGTCGACGTTTTCTGTCTCGGAAAACAGCGTTCGAAACACCCACGTTGATGCCCTAATGCTTAATCGAACTTTGTCCATACGAAACTAAAAATATGCAGTTATATGGTGTGTCAAAATCGACCATCCCCGCCTCCCTAAGATCTGGCCATGCATAGAGAATCCCACATTTCCCCGGATTTGCCGTGCAGAAAGTGCAGAAAGGGGGGGCGCAATGGATGATGTGTCCATAGAGGGGATTCAGAAAACCAGTGCGTGTGTGTAACGCCTGTCGGTTGCCAAGGCTTGATATTTAGCCCCTTGGGAACTTTGAGAGTTCTATCGATATTATAACAGGGCGTCTGGGGAGCCTTTGGGAGCCAGCAGAAGAGTCCTGCCATGAATGGTTTTTTTTTTTCAACTGCCGAACCCGACGGTTATAAGCCTGGCATATCCACGACAGTGACGCGAAAAATTCGCAAGAAGCTTCCGGCAGCTGAGGCAAATCGCGTCAGCTGTTACCATTATTTTTTTGTTTGGAAAATATCACAATGATAGCTTTGCTAACGGTTGCCTACGGCTGTGCTGTTGTCCGCTTACTGTACGACATCTGTTCGTACTGTTCCGAATATTTCGTGGCCGAATAAGTGCCGTTGATTTCTCATGGCTACTACACGTATTAGCCAACGGATTAGTTCATCGTGGTGTAATTCCACTTTATGTATCATTGACATCTAGCCCAAGTTGTTCGTTGTCTCTCGGGATTCTGGTATCCAGATGCTGATGGAATGGGAATTTGACTTGCAGCATGATTGAATGTCGCCCTTTCCCACATATGTCTAGACCACCTTCGCGCCCCCCATGATCACTCAGCTGACGCGGTGAGAGACGGATATGCCATCCACACGGGAGATTTTGAGCAAGACGTGAGGCGCCATATAGCTGAGGAGTAGGAGCTGATAATTCTATTTTGTTTGGCTGGGGGGGGAATTGGATTATGGAGTGAAAGGGCGAAATGATACTGGGAAAATATATGAGGCTCTCAGGAGGCTGGCCCTGATTTCAAAAGGATATAGAAGCACGGGAGGGGTCAATTAAGGGGTTCTCAAGCGGTAGGGCGTTGCTGTTCGTTTTAAACGGAAATCCGACGACAGGCGCCAGAGATTCTTTCAAGAACCCGCTCTCGCGATTACCAATGAATGGTGAAAGTCGCGCCTCGGCGGGAAGGTCTATAGGGCGTGTGCCTAGTCTTTGCGGGATCTGACATCCCTGGACGGCTAAGGCGGGATGTACTGGGGCGGCTAGATTTGGCAATATGTTGTGCAAATGCTATGTCAAGCTAGAGCTATTTAACATGGTGCGATATAACAGTTAGAAGCAGGGTTAAGTTATTATCTGGGCTTGTATAGCGTTGAAGAAGATAGAGTGGTTTTTATTGTTATTGTAGTCAAGGTCTCCCATGACGTGATATGAAGGCATGTTGCCCTACAGAAAGGGGGCAACCGAAAAACGGAATTCCATCATCTCGTGGCTGGAAGACGATACTGTTTATGAAAAAATGAAGGAGGGGAGGAGGATAATTAATACAGGGAAGGAGATTCGAAATGAAATACAAAGAGAAGTAAAGAAAACAAAGTACAACGAGGAAGAAAAATTTGATATATACAAATTCAGCCTGGACTACTGCCTTCAGAGATATGGCTTTACCTGCTTCTCCGTCCACTCCCAGAACTTCAGCCCTGTTCCATTCCCACCCTCTGCTTCCGTCTTTGTTGCGTCTGCCAAATCCTGGCGCATTGGCAGAAATCTATTCCAGGGAACAACTAATCGTGCAGGACACATAAGTTAGCTTATTAAGTCTTAAAGAAATGCCTCCAACTCAGCAAAGAAACAAAAGGGGATATAGCCACTTACTCCAATGCCCCGACCTCTCAATCGTAACCTCGGGCGATAAGCCGGCAAACAACTCCGTATAAGCCCCAAACAAAGGTGGGTAGTGCGTTGCTCTCATCATTTGTCTCAACAAGAACCCTCGGTGTCTTGAGAGCTCAGATAAAAGATTACCTGGGTTTAATGCCACACTGACAATCCCATTGCCACTGTAACGTTTTGCGAACTCGCATGCATGCAAATAATTTCCCGCCTTGCTGACGCCGTACTTATAAGAAGCAGACTGATCATTATGGTAATCCAGATTATCCAGCGGCACGCCCAGCTTGGGAGATAGCAATTCGGCTCCGCATGAAGATACCCAGACGACACGGACCGTGTTTGGCGGCTCGGCTTTGGCTGTAGAGAGCAGCGTGGGGGTTAGGAATTTCGTAAAGAGAAAGGGGGCAACAGTGTTGACGCCAAGCTGAAGCTCGTAGCCCTGGGCGGTCTTAGAACCTTGGGGAGGCGTCATGACTCCGGCATTGTTGAAGAGGACGTGTAGCTTTCTTTCTTTGGCGAGGAAGGCGTTTGCCGATGCCTTGATGGTGGTCAAATCATTGAGGTCCAGGGGCAAGTAGACTAGTTCTCCTGACGACGAGGGGTGAGCATTTTTGATGGACTCGATGGCTTTGGCTGCCTTTTCTTCAGAGCGTGCGGCAACATAGACTTTTGCGTTCTTCGAGAAGAGGATGTTGGCTAATTCCTTGCCGAGTCCCGTGTTTGAGCCGGTTACGATGTAAACCTGGGAGAGATTGTTAGCTCGGTTTATTCGTTAACGCCAACATGAGTTTGGCCAAATAATTGGAACGCAGATATAAACGGCAAACCCACCTTCCCCTGGAGATCCGGCAAGTCTTTCTCAGTAAATGCTGGTACTGGGGGAAATGCTTGTGTCCAATGATGGTAGAGTCCCATCATGGCTGAATTGAAGTTTGTTGTGTGATTATCTGGCAGGGTAAGTTAATCGTACCACCTGGAGGTTATTACTATTGTAATAATATATTTGAAAGGGTCAAGAGAGGGCCTCCTATGAACGCGGGAGTAGCCGTCCTTTTATACCCCCTATCTGCCTTGATGTTGTGGAAATGGGAACCTGAACGTCACGGCAAGGTTTTTGGGTGGGGGAGGAGGGGGCGAGCTAATCCCTTTCTGATTTAAGGTGGGTGGAGTCGGGACGTTTTAGGCCCGGCGCTAGTTAACCTAAATTTCCGACACCAAAGTTGATATCAGGCGGAATGTCTCATAAAATGAATGGTAGGGGATTTAACGAGCTGGAAACTCCACATGAATGGGCTTTATATAAAATGGTTCGGGTCAGGGGAGGCCTGGAGCTGGCGTAATATAAGGTATCGTGAGATACTATGAAAATGGGTAGATATAATCTTCGTTACGGGGCCGTTGGCGTTATATAAAATATGTTTTCGCTGTGATGCGACAAATAATAGGGTAGGTGGTATGCAATAGGGGTGTTAGTAGTAGCTATTCAGTGGCGAAAAATTGGTAATATCCATTTATGATCCAGAATGATTCAGAAGGCTTGTTCAGTCGAGAAACGAGCGACGAGAATAATCACATCCCACAAATTTATCGCATGCCCGTCGAACACCTTGGTGGGCACCAGTCAAGCCAATGCTTACCCTCTCTCTTCCTCTCTATATCCAAAACTTCGCCCAGGTTCAATCTACTCTTCAGCCTCAGACCAAGCCCGAATAATCATATCCGCAGCCTAGGAGGGGTTAGCCGATCCTGAAAATGCCACTTAAATAAATAAATAAAAGAAAAGAAAATAAGCTTACCTTCTCCCCAATCGCATAAGCCGTTGCACTTGTATGTGTCCCTGGAATGAGCGGGACAATACTAATATCCGCAACCCGCACCCTATCCAGCCCATGAATCTTCAAATCAGGCCCCACCACACCCCCCTTTTCCAACGGCATCATCGCCGCCGTGCAGCACGGATGCATATAACTAGCCAACGCCGTTTCACGGGTAAATTCCTTAAGACCCTCAATATCGGTAACGTTCGCGCCAGGTGCGATCTCCACCGGCTCGAGGACTTTCATTCCGTCCGACTCGTGGAAGCGGCGTAGGAATTGGAGGTATAAAGCAATTAAATCCAGATCGATGGGGTTGCTGAGGGTGCGGTATGAGATTATTGGCTCTGCGTCGTGATTTTCGGGGTCGATCATGACGGTGCCTCGGCTGAGGGGTTTAAGCAGGAAAGCAAGGCTGGGAGGCGCCATGGTGGGGGATTCGAAAAGGGGTTGTTCCGGATGTTCGAATGCGTTTGCGAGAATTTCGAGTTGGGCTTCGTAGCCGGCGATGATGGTGTCGGGGGTACCCTCTGGCAGGAAGGAGGTGGCTAGTCCGTCGCTTATTTGACTCCGGACGGATGCGGCGATGTCTGCATAATCGGCTGTAATGTTTGAAAGGGGGATGTAGATTGCAGAGCTTCCCATAGCCAGAGTGTATGGGCCTTGGGCTGGTGTCTGGGCGTATAACTCAATGGCCTCTTCAATGAAGGAATCGTTGGTCGTAAGGTCGCTTTCAGCTGGACTCGGGATGTTGGAATCTTTGTAAACAGGTCAGAAAATACCCCATTCAAAAACAGGCGAAGGGTAGCAACTCACAATTGTAAATAAGTCCAGGACCAGCATGATCATGGAAGTTGTAGCCTACCCCCGGAAGGTCGACAGTAACATCGATCCCAGCGCTCTCCAGAAACGCTGGATCACCGATACCACTTCTCTGGAGGATCTGGGGGGTATGTATTGCACCCGCAGAGACGATGACTTCAAGATTTGGTTGGATCTGATAGACTGTTGCGTTCTCTCCTGAGTCTGACACCGCCCGATACTCAACCGCGGGCGCCTCGTCTGATTCAGGATCAACAATGAGCTTGAGCGCCTTATGCCCAACAAGCAAATCATAATTCGAGCGCTCCTCAATAACATCAGCAAAATGTCCAATTCCGGCGAAAGATCGCTTAGCAGTTTCAGGGTGCTGCGAAGCTGGGACCCAGCAGAAGCCGTCCTTGTCTCCTGCTGCACATTCAGTTCGTGCCGGGACACCGAATTCCACAAGGGCATCCCGAACAATCTCTGTGTGAAAGTACTAGTAAGCAAATGTTCCCGTTCCAAGCGTCGATTCTCGTTCTCACTTTGTAATGGGTATTGGAACGGGGGATAGGATGAATGGATCGGAGTGTCTCCGCCATAAGCCGCGTCCACATCCCAGGTATAGCCGTACTTCTCTACCAATTCGTCGCTTGGCTCGTGGAACGATACGCTCTATTCGATGGTTAGCATTTTATTCAGCTCGTCATGGGACGAATCGTCAAACTTTTCTGAACCACGGAAAGATGCCATCCCAATCCCATTTATCCTCCGAATCGTCAAACTCTGGACTACCAATGGCGCGCCATTCCTCGTGGTCATATTTAGACCCACGGTCAAAGAACTTCATTTCCAGTTAACGAAATAGGTTTGGAAACGGGACTGGAATTGGGGATCGTACCTGGCCGTTAATAGCACTACTTCCGCCCACCGTCATGCCAATAGAAAAAGCTCCGCTACGGTTGTTTAGCCCCTCTATCGGTGCCGTTTCGTATGTGATTCTACTGGCCCCCGGCGGGCCACCGGGAGGCTCGGTGATTCCTGAACCCTCCTCCACTACCCCATACTCGATCACCAACACATTACCTATAGTATAACATATCAGTTGAGACCATGGGGTAACTCGGGCTAAAACCTACGATCAGGAAATGTCTCTGAGAGCCTATCGGCTATCGTGAGCCCAACGGTTCCGCCACCAACGACGACGAAATCATACTCGCGGTCTTCAGGAGGCGAGTCAATTTGTCGTCTGGCATGTCCGTACGGGAGCGCAGTAGCAGCGCCTGTGAGGGCTCCGAAAAGTAAGTAACTCCGGAACCTCATCGTAGCTAATGAATTAGACCAGATGAGAAAGTTGACAATAGTGAGGTATTATGAGAGGAGCTCCACATATTGCAAAACACCCATCAAGCAGGCGGAACCCGTAGGTATTTATATATGATGCTGCACTCATTAAAACGAGTCTTGGAGTGGGTCCTCGATATACCCGGACTCCCAGGTTGCCGTTGTATCATAAAACCATGTTTTTAAATCCTTTTGGTCGTAGGAAAAGTGACCATCAGGGACTATTGTCTGCTGGAACTGTATGGCTGGGGAATGCTGGAGATGATATGGCTCCTGCATTTCTCAAGCGTCTGTAACCTTGTAGAGAGCATACCTGGCTTATTTACCCGCACATGGGTTCGTAGTGCACCTTGCAGCAAACCCCTGGGGTTCTCAACAGAATTCGTTCTTTTTCTGCGTAATAAGGACCTGGCAAATATTAGGCAAGTTCTGGATCTTCTGGCACACGAGTCGAGAACGGGCGGCCAGAAATTCTGTAAAAACCAAAGTCCAGGCCGCACGTTTCTCTTCTCTCAATTGCACTGGGGCGTGAAGATACGCAGAGCCTGAAGCTAAAGCTCCCTGCCCCCAAAACAAGGTCGCATAATCCTTGAAAATACGGTAAAAAACAACGGAGGGATCACCTTTCGCCATGAGATGTCGGATCTTAAAATGGCCAGTCCCCCCCGAAATTTTGGGGGAAACTATCTTCCACAATGTTATGTACCTTGCTCAATGCGAGTGATGCCCGTCCAAATGGTGTCGCCCATGACAAGGAGTTAAAGTCCTTAGTAGCCAGGAAAACAACAACCGCAGCGATGATCAGGCAAAATGCGGCAAAGAAGAACCATTGAATGCCGCATGTAGACGGCTTCTCGGCTTGCCGTTCTTAAACTCTGCTCCCTGCTCCTGCAAGGATACCTCTGTAGCAGAGGACGCTTCGGCAGTAAGGACTGCTCCATCAAAACCGGGAGTCAGCCCTAAACATGCAGCAATAAACGTTTAGGCCTTGGCAGGCCTTTCATATCCGTGTTAGAACCTGGTGGAAGAATGCTCTGGAGGCCTGTTCAAATTTGAAGCAGCAATATAATCAATATATTCATTCAAGTTCTTTTGGCATGAGGGAGGTGGAATCTGCAAGCCAAGGCCGCTTGGTAACAGGCAAATCCCCGCGAGAATAATTTTGCATCTTCAATGATCAGTTTGATTGCTGGCTAGAACGGGGTTCTCGATTCAGGATTGATTGATTTCTTTGGATTTGGATGGGGCGATAGATATAGCATGGTAGCTGCCGATGCGGGAGGGCGAGCGAGGAAATGGAAACAACTTGTCGGTGACATTTGGGGGATCGGATTCTGACTGGTGTCATATTGAGAGAGCGCGGGGATAACCCCATTCTATAGGATCATTGAAACATAGTTTTGTATCTTGCCAATTCCAAAGACTGATGTTGGTGGTTGACGAAACAAAAAGTTGTGGGAAAGAAAGTCGGTGGGATGGGGAAATAGCAACGTTGCGTGGAAATAACTACTCGGATATAAAAACCACCAACAGAGAAGATGGAATAGACATTAGTTATCTACATGATGCATGGATAGCTATCAATCACATCTTAACAACCCGAGGCGGAACATCACCACCCCTCCACTCCTTACAAAGCCCCCTCTCCCCCCTCCCAAACACAGGATCCAACCGTGGCTTCGGCACAGCCCACGGCTTCTCATAGATCCCCCCGCTCTCCACAAAATCCCAAGAACCACCACTATACGCCCCCAGCATCGTAAATCCCTCCAGCTCGATCTCACTCAACACCCTCTCAGGATCCTCCGCTTCAATCCCCCGCCCACTCCCAGGCGATAGGAGCTTAAATTCCGCCTCAGGCTTACAATTGTGCGTCTTGTGCGCAACCCCAGCAGGGATAACAAACACATCGCCCGCCCGCGCCTGCAGCACGACCCCGCCATCCTCCCAGGCGGAGCCGTGCGTGTTCTCATCAAGGTCGGGCGAGGTGTCGGCGACGCCGAATCTGATGGACGCGGTGCCGGATAACACGGCCATGCATTCGTGTGCTTGCGAGTGGTAGTGGGAGAGCTGGGTGTGGCCGTAGCGGAATATCCACTGCACGTTCCAGCCGTTTTTGGTGAAGAGGGCCCAGACCTCGGCGGGATTGCAGTGGGAGGTGGTTGTGTTTCTGGGGAGGATGTTTTTGTAGTGGAGGAGGGGGCGGGGGGAGTTGGGGATGAGGGGTGTTGGGGGGAGGTGGTATTTGTGGATTTCGACCATGATGGAGGTGTTTTTTTTCTTTGTCTTTTGGGATGCTCGTGGACAGCGAGGTGTAAGGGGAGCTGAGCCGGGAACTACATATTCTTTATTTTGATAGGGATGGGGATGAGAGGGTGTCGGCTCGGGGTCTGGATCCGAGAATGGGGGCGGAACCGGGTTGACATCTTCTCCACATAGGTGATTCATTCGTTCATCTTGCCCGCCGCAAACAAAACTTCGAAAACAACTTTGAGCTACTCTCAACAGGACTGGTGCAAGCAGGACTCGGCGTGGAGTTGTATGCGGGGTTGGAGACTTAGGCCGATGACGTCGAGAGAGAACCCGGAGAAAGGAAATATAACGTGATTCACCACCCAACGAACATCCCCACCCAATGAACATCAAATTCCACCGCAAATGGCTGTATGTTTTTGATGATTTCTCAACAATGTGATTAAATATTCATATTAAAAATTAAACATTAAAAATACATGCAGGATATTACATAGAAAACTGTATGGTTAATCCAAAAAATGATTGTTAGGCCTTAGGTGGTGACTGAAATGAGAGGTGGGTAGATTTGAAATAGGTAAACAATTTGAGACTCAGGGGTAGTAGAAAATAGTAAAGAAGTAGCAAGATCTTACTTGGGGGGATCCATATTGATATTATTACTATTTTGGGAAGGTTGTATAGGGTGTGGAGGGTTGATTGAGGCTATAGTTGCACATTTTGAAGGCCATTTTAGCCACAGACTGCTTGCCTCCCTGTTTAAGTGCACTTGTAGGTGTTTTGCAGCACATTCTTCCTTCTCTTTTTGCTGCTGCAGGCACTTAGTAGTTCATATCTCAGTATCAAGCTGGCATTTAATGGCTCTTGTGGCTTTTTCATCCTCACAGTGCTGAGCAGCCTCTCTACAGGCCTGCTCATATTGAGATCTCTGTTCTGCAGCAGCAATCTCCTTCTACTCCTTCAAAATTACCTATTGCAGGCAGGCCTCATTCTTACAGGCCTATTCATCAGTTTTCTTGATCTCTATGGTAGCTTTCCTCTCTCTAGCAGCTTGAACTTTGAACAGCAAGAAGAACTGGGCTATGGAGGGATTAGTTGAGTTAAATAACCCCATTCAATTGCCACACTTTTATCATTTTCATTCATAGTTTAGGGCATTCTGGAGATTTTGATTCTCTATAGTAAGAATCTCTCTCTCAAGTGCCATTCTCTCCCCACTATGAATAAGTCATTGGGTGTTATAGGAAAGTCAACATTGTGCACAGGCAACATGCTTTATAAGGCCTCTTTATCCCCATATAGTTGTAGGAGTCAGATGAGTGAGCTCTGCAGGCATTTGCAGACACTATTAAATCTTATTAAGAATGCACTCAGGGTTAACAGGGTAAATGCCAGTGGCAGTAAATCTAGTAGCTATATTTATAGGTGTAACAGCTTCCTCTCATGCTGCCTTGAATAAACACCAGAAATCACACTTTATTATATGGATAAGGCTAAATATAGTGTAAATATTCTTATTTAATTGTGTTGAATAGGCCTTTATCAGCAGTCCAAATATTCTAATATCTAGTAGTTGTAAATAGTGTGTAGAGTGGGGAGGAAGAACTGCAAGTAAAATACAATTCTACTCAGTATAATCAATGAATCTTATATTAATATAAGAAGAATAGCCATCTAATATAAGAAGTCACTACCTGTAATCTGCTTTGATCTTTATATGATAGTTAAATATATCTATTAACTATTTTAACTTATATTCATCACTGCTCTATCCATTCTCTGAAGCAGCAAAGTAGGCCTGATCCTTTTTACTATTAAAATCCTCTAGCCAAGTATCTTGCATATCTCTTGATTTCCCCTTATATATGAGAGTGGGTGGGATTACAGTTCCATCAGTATAGATTGCTGTGAGTAGAGATATGAACTTACAGCTTCCATCCTAACTGGTGCTAATTATCTACCCTAATTTCAGAGATTTAATAGAGATGATTCACTTGATTATTTGTATGAGACTAAGAATGAATCCTTTTTCATCAAAATTATACATATTTTGGAGGAGAATCTGATATTTATTAATAGTCTGCTGTAGCTATCTGACTATGAATCAGTATAATTCCATGAAATCAACAAATATAGATAGATATAAGTAAAAAATTAATACAAGCATGAAGAAATAACTGAAGTATACTAAATTATCTGTGATCTTCCATTTTTGATTAATATTTCATAGATATAACAACTTGATCTCATCTTTATGTTAGTCACAGAACTGTGCCACCCAGTTCTTGCCTATAGAGTTCTGGTGAGTGCTCTCAAGGACAAGATTTTTAAGAATACACAGTGTAACAGGGAAACTGCAGTCTACAAGTCAATTTATATAGATTATGAGATAATTCTCTTTAGAATCTGTAAGGTTTCATCATACTGAAGAGGCAGCTTTCTTTTTCAACTTCTACTCACCTCTATAGTGGTGTGTCAGTGTTATTCAATTGATAGCATGTTTTTTAGCTATATAGGAGAAATTTAGTGTCTCTTGCAATTCTAAATCATTAATCACAGCCTGAATTGAAGCTTTGTAGCTCATACTGGGAGTAATTGAAGATAGAAGGTTGAAGGATGAAAAAGGTATTCATTGGGTAGGATTATTCATTAGGTAGTAGATCACATTATAACCTCTAGATATAAGATAAATCAACTATGTAGGAGTAGGAAATCATATTAATTATATGAAAAGATGGCCCATGGAACCCAATTTCCCCCTTAAAGTATGAAAGAGTATCTAGATATAGAAAGGAGTTAAGGCAGGATTATCTTCCTGTATCTCTCTCTATTATCTAATTTATGATGCATGGAATAGAACTCTGAAGGTATATTAAAAGTATATTTCATATAGTAACTCTAAATTAGTCCTTCATGATAGGCTATGATTCATGGCCTTTTATTACTAAATCAAACTAGAACTAAATTTAATCTTAGTCACTTTATCTAAAAGATTAGTCCCAGTTTAGTCCCATTTACTCCTTATTTATACTGTGAGGGGTCACATAGTCTCTGACCTTCAGATCAGCAATCTAGTGCACCTGAATCTTCTGGTTGGAAAGGTCAGCAACCAGGCCTATATTTAAAGGGGAAATCCCCCTAGTTCTCTAGCTTTTAGAAATCATTGATCCTACAGTTTCTAGATGATGATTAAGGTGTTTTCTATTATGTTTCTTTATGAGAGTCTTTAGGTAGTTAGGTAGCAGACCTTAAGAGTAAGAGGTATGCTAGCCTTTCAATTTGACATCCCCATAAGAAGGCTTTATTCTGCTAGTTGAACAACCAAACAAGGAGGATACCAGAAGAGAGAGGAAAAGAAAAGTAAGATAGATTAGATAAATAACAAGTAGGAGACAACCTCCTCATTTCATAGCATAATAATCTATTTTAAGACTACTAATAGTAGGTAGCCATTCAGTGGGTAGCCAACCAATTATATCCCAAGTTACAGGGGTAGACAGTGAGTAGATCAATAGTGTAGATTCAGGGTTAGTCAAGTCAGAATAAAAAGTAGAACCTACTTCCTTAATTACTCTATTAATAGAATTAGAATCAAGTAGGGGTGATAAAATAGCTGGCAAAGAAATTCAGATTCAGTCTTTCAAGAGAAGCAATGATGAGGTGGAGGATCCCAAGAAGTATATTAAGAATATAGAGGATGATATTAAGAACTAATGAGAGGAGATGAAGATAGAGAAGATAAAGTAAATGAAGACTCAAACATTCTATAGATATTTAGAAGAGAGAGTTAGGATATAATATGATAATCAATCTATGAAGATCAAGGCAGACTGAGACCTCCTCAAAGCAAAATTTCTGAGATATTATGAGGTCAAGCAGGTAGACCCTGATACCTGCAAGGTGCTGGCTATGAAGTAGGCTGCCAGCCTAGAGCAAAAGAAAGAGGAGAGGATCAAAAATTATATTAGCAGAGAGAAAACAGTAGCTAGCCTGGTAGATGCAGAGACAGTAAACCTGGGCTATATATTAATTTAAGGTCTGTAGAATAAGAATCAGCAGAATCTAATCAGAATGGAGTGCTAATAAAATTACACCTTTTATAACATTAAGAAGGTCATTAGATAAATCTATATAGATAATGAAATGCCTATAATAACTCAGCTAACTAGTTCTAACTTGATTGCATCTTAATCAGTTAGTAATAAGGATCTCCTCAAGTAAATACTGTAGACCCTACTAGAACTAATGAGGCAAATAATGATAATAAATAAGTAGCTAGTTAATGCTAACAGAATAAAATTAATAGAATCAGCAATTAATAGAAGTCAATCAACCCCCCTAAGAATTAGCAGATAGATGGGTAGAATGATTATATATTTTACCTGTCAGCAGATGAAATATTATTTCTTAAACTATCTAAATAAACTAATATAGATCCTGTAGCAGTCAATCACAGCTAACACAGTCTTAGAGTCAAAAAGGAGAGAGAAAGATATTATACATACAGCCTGTATGCTACCAGTAGATCTAATGGAATCAGCAGGAATAATCATAATTAATACAGTAAAGCACACAGAATTTAAGAGGACAACTTAGCTGATTAAGAACCCATTACAGGAGATAATAGAAGGATGAGTAGTAAAGAATCATAAAGTTAAGAATAAGGATAAGGTAAAGGCAGTTCAATGAGCTAATTAGATAGGTGATAATGACTCAGAGCTCAGCTCCAATCCTGATATTAAGTAGTCCTCAGGGGAAAGATTGCTAATGAACATAGAGAAGAAGGATGTCAACCTAACACTAAATACATCTTAGTAGCAATCAACTCAAATAGTAGCTGTAGTGAAGCAGAAGGTGATCTCAATTAATTAATAACTCTTAAAAGTTCCATACTCAATAAGAGCTATAATAAAAGGGGATAACATCCAGTTTGATATTAGAGAGATCATGAGACTTGAAGTTACAATCCTATTAGCTCAATTATTTGATAAGTTAGAAACTGTACATAGGGAATTCATATAGTACCTTCAAAGTGCAGCCCTAAAATTCAGGCAACTAATCCCAGTTGGGGAGATAGGTGTGAGGGTCACAGTAGCTAATACAACATTGCTGAAAGAGTAAATAGAGACTCTCATAATAGAGATGGAAGTACTGCCAGATGATGAGAATAATGAGGCCTTATTTGTAATAATATAGATAGAGGGCATTTAGGTCCCCCAAACATTAATGAATAGAGGATTATTAGTGGAAATAATTACAAAAAAGATTATTAATTAGTTCTCTAAGTGGGCCATTCATGTAGTCAGGCTACAATTAGTGAGCATGGCAAATAACTATATAGTTATATTGAATTAGGCCATTCTTCTACCAGTTAATCTCATGGAGATTCAGGCTACTATCAAGACTTATATTGTGAATGTCATCTCATACAACTTACTTCTTAAGGTCAACTAGATGAGAAGAGTAAGATTCATCATCAACTACAGCATCAAGAAAATAGAAATTAAAGGGAGCACAGACATCATTAAAAGGTTGAAAGGGTTAATGATGTCAATTCAAATAATTAAGAATATACTCACAGGTATGCTATTTTTATTAGATGCTAAGAATGATAAGGAGATCAAATGGATAGATGTAGATGAGGAGCTGTAAAGGATAATTAAAGAGAAGGAGGATAATGAGAATAGAGGGAAGTCAGGAAAAAAATACCTCTAAATTATTTTATCCTGATAATTCAGAGGGGTTTAAAGGGGCAGTACATTAAGGACTAGTAGGAAATGCAGGTGAATATTCAGAGACCTTTTTCTTTTTACTTATAACTAATTGTTGACCCACAGAACATCCCATGAGTAAAGAAAACAGCAGTGTGAGTAAGCAAGAAAAGGAACTAACAGAACCATAATTCTAAACATTAGTGAGTCAATACTGATGAGGCTGTGAGGAGGGAGGTGATGATAATAATAATAATTAAGAGAGAAGAAAAGTAGGATAGTATAAAAAACATATATTTATTATTTAGTTTAGGGGTAGAAGGGGCTTTTCCAATAAAGAGGAGACTAATGAAGTATAAATTGTTAATGAAGATATAGAAGGTCATTAATAAATAGTTTAAAGAATATGATATAATAATAGAAAATATAGTAGCAACTAAGAAGTAGAAATAGAAAGTAAAGTAATTATTATATATATAAAGAAATTGTTTCATCACAGAACTTACTTAGATTTAGGTGACTAACTTGGTGGAGCATTTCATAAACCTTATTTAGAATGCAAGGCCTGTCAAGAGACCTATACTCAGATATACAGTAAGGAAGAGGGAATTTATAAAGCATATATTCTCCAAGCTGG
This sequence comes from Emmonsiellopsis sp. PD_33, assembly GCA_032988165.1. Classification (NCBI taxonomy): domain Eukaryota; kingdom Fungi; phylum Ascomycota; class Eurotiomycetes; order Onygenales; family Ajellomycetaceae; genus Emmonsiellopsis; species Emmonsiellopsis sp. PD_33. The sequence continues at coordinate 41,274 of JANTQF010000252.1, forward strand.
AGGCAGCAGATATCCTTATTTAAATGTCTAGTAATTAAGAGGCAGCAACATGATTTCTACCTAAAAAGAAGAGGTCAGTAGACCTACAGATTATTAACAACTTTAGGTCTCTAAATGTAAACACAAGGAAGTCAGTATATTCAATGCATCAAATAGATGTCATATTAGACATTATATTCAAATCAAAATTCTAGGTCTTCTCTGCATTTGATGCATCAAATAGGTACTGATGTATCCCCATTAGGGCAGGAGATGAATATAAAGTAGGTATTATTTCCCTAGTAAGTTAGTATGCTTATATCAGAATGGGATAAGATCTAATAAGCACTCTACATACATACTTGCAGTTTATGGACATGGTGTTCAGACTAATCCTAAAGGATGGAGAGGCAGAGGAATTCCTAATAGTAATAGATAATCATAGAGATATTATATTTACTTCATTTATGAATGATTACTCTAGCTTAGTAATAACATTTAATATAATGTTTACCTTCCTCTATAAGACTTATTTTCTCAGGGTGAAATTTGGACTGGTCTGTCTAAACCCACAGAAGTTAATAATGTTTATAGAGTCAATAGACATTTTAGATTTTACAGGAGGACCCTAAGGGGTCAGGCTGTTGACTAGACACTATAATATTATTACAGAGTGGCTGACCCCAGCAAATAGAAGGAAACTAGATGAATTTATATAGCTAACTTCCTTCCTCTGTAATTTCATCTTAGGTCAAGTAGATTAGATAATGATATTAAAGAAGGCATACCTGCAGCAGGTAGAGGCCTCACCCCTAAAGGAGAAAGTCAAACTAGATGTTGAGGAATATGATAAGAATCTACTGAAGAAGCCTCAGGTGATATAACTCAAGAAAGCTTCAGTTTACTAGATATGAAGAGAGAAGACATGGGAATAAACAGAGTAATAATAAAGAGAATTTAACTTCATAAAAATAGTAATAATAAATAATGTGTGTAGGTCAGCAGACTCAATATTAACCTACCATTTAGTAATAGACACTTCTAAAATTAGAGCCAGCAGAGTGCTGTTTCAAATAGTAGACAGTCAGCCTCTAAATGACCTAATAGCTTCTAATTATAAATCCTTATATATTATACAGTGAATATCATTTAAATTCACAGATACTGAAACATGATATTATAATAACAAGCTGGAAGTGTTAGCCATGATTCAAGAATTAGTAGAAGTTAAATGAATAGTACTAGAGTCACCTTATAGAGTCTATCTTTATATAGATAATGATGCATTAAGGGTAGCATTTAGTAAGAGTACAGATAATATTTACATAATTAATTAGATAGTCAGGCTTGAAGAATATAATTACATCATACACTATCAATCAAATATAGACCACATAATGAGGATAATGAATGGGTTAAGTAGAATCCCAAGACATATAATCACATTTAAAGTGAAGGACAGGATGAATCTCATTATGATAGTACTAGAAAAGGTTAATAAGATGATAGAAATAAAATTTCAAAAGTATTAGTAATTACAGTTTTATACTAATATTATGGAGGCATTAGAAGAAGACCTGCTTGCTGATATCCCTAAGAATATCCATTAAGTAGTATTAAGAAAAAAGGCTAGATTTCACCTAAGAGACACATACTGTCAGCTCTTATTATATTAAGAAAACAACAGAACATGGGTGCCATGCATAGTGGAATATGAGATTGGTGAAGTGCTAAAAGCATTTTATAATAGAATGGGGCACTATGCTAGTGCTCTTACTCTCAGTCATCTTATTAGAGAGGCATACTGGCCAATCAGAACTAAAGATGTTGAGATCCACTATAACTCATACAAAGTATATTAGTTCATCAGCTGAAAGCCATAAAGAAGGGGAGCTAGAAGAATTCAGTCATTTCAATTAATAGATCTCTTGAGAATAGATTTTCTGGGGCCTATACAGCTAGTAGCAGAGGATGGAGCTCAATACATGCTAGTAGTAATTAAATACTTCATAAGATTCATCTGAACAGCTCCCTATGCAGACACAGTTGAGAAGTTAGTTATAAACTTCTTTCATAGATTCACACCAACATTTAGATGACTAGAAGTGCTGTATATAGACAACAGAAAACATTTCATTAGTGCTTAGATAGCTATAATATTACTTAGTAAAGGGGTTAAGTATATCTCAGTGCCTATATTATACTCAGCATTAGTAAGAATAAATGAGTAGTCTGTGCAGCTGATGAAAGCATACATTATTTGAAGCATAATATAGTATGATTATCTAGAGAGATGGTTATGAGATGCCCAGAAGACCTCATTAGTAATTAATATAAGACTGATAAAGCTATATAGGTATTAGCTGGCTATGTTGCTACTAAGGTATATACTAAAAAATAATATTAGCATCTAGTGGGACACTAATAATATACAGCCAGAAAATATACAGTAGCTAATCAACTTGTTAACAGCAGAGCAGGTTAGCCTCTACATCAGCAGAGGGGAAAAGTAGCAGAATCTTATATGATTTATAATAGCACACTATTAGTAGTAGGAAATAGAGTAGCAGGATCAGCAATTAATCAACAGATAAAATAAGAAACTAAAGGATGAGGATTTAATTCTTATCAGAAATCATATAAAGAATAAGCAGATAAAAATCAAACTTAGATCTAGATGGAAGGGACTAAAGCTTATAATAAGAGTATCATAGAATGGAAAGGTAATATATGTCAGGAAGTTTTATGAGGATAAAACAGTCAAGAAATATCATATTAATCATATTATTTATTATAGGGAGAGACCCCAGAGATTCACAAGGGGAGGATTGGTGGAGAAATATGATAAGTCAGCTATAATACAGGCAGATTCACCAGGAAGTAGGGTAGTTCTACTTTAAATCATAAAAAAGTATAAGAGAATATGAATATAGAATATAATTAAGAACAGTATTAATAAATAAAAGCAGGCATTTTCAGTGTTTTTTTCAGCAGTTTTCAATTCAAAGTATTTTCATTTGTTATAGTAGAGGTTATTAGAACATCAATCTCACTCAAACCTTACTCTCATCTCATCCTCATTACTCTTACTCTCAATATCACCTTTACCTTCATATTAGCCTTATTTAATGTTAACCTCAGTGTTCACCTTACTTAGCATCTCAAAGTAATTAACTAGCCTCACTTGAAGTACAACTATCATCTATAAAAGTAATATCATGCCCCTCTAGTTCTCAAACCTCTTTACCTCAGGCTCAGATAATAAAACCTTATTAATACTAATATCTCCATTAGAATCCCTTATTATCTCTTCTGTATCATTAGATAGTTCTACATCAAATAGGAATCAATCTTCACAGAATAGCTGAAGCCTCCTAACCCTCAATCTTAATTTAGAGGATAAAGCCTAGCTAACAAGCTAATTTCCAATGAAGGAGAAAATCATACACTAACTCTACATAGAGATGAAAGAGTAGGAACATGCAGAGCTAATAGCCAGCAATGCACAGAATTCATCTATAATGAGAGAAGAATTATTATAAACTTCAGTGGGAAAAGCTAAATTATTATAGATCCCAGAGGGAGAAGCTGAAGACTACAAGTACTATGAGAATCTATTTATACTAATTAACACTAAATTAGAAATAGAGTAAGAGAATAACATTATAGAACATCAGGCTTTTAATGAGAAATGATAATATCTCTATTAGAAAATAAAGAAACATTCAGTTCAGAGGTCATCTTAATAGAAGAAGATAGATAGTAAAGTAAAGCAATTAGTGAAGCATCATAAACATAAAGTATCAGAAAAGAAAGTAGTAAAGGTTGCAGTCAATCATAATAATAGAGGAAATCAACTTAAAATTCTTCAATATTCAGCTGATAGGGTAATCTCAGAACATAAGAACATTAAATATATAAATAGCTTATAAGCCTTGCAGCTCAATCAGCACTCATATTTTACAGAAGATCTCATTAAGGCAGAGAATATATCATAGAGATATGAGGTCTCATACTATTATAAGCAAGATAATAATCAGGTTCAGGAAATTAAATACTAGGCAGAGAAGATCCCTAGAGCACTTCCTAAAAAGCTATTAAGAGTAATTTATTCATATAACTTTAATTTCAATGGTAACATTCATAAAACTTATAAGAAATGAGTTAAGAATGATAGGATTAGATGACTAAATACTCTATCATTTCTAATCATATAATATATGGGAAAGCTCATGCAATTCATGCTAAAAATGCTCAGGATGTTACAGGCAGCTATGAAGCTAGTAAGGGAGGAGGAGGAGAACAACATAAAGTTAAATGAGACTAATAGAGCTTAAAGAATATTAGTAGAGGTAAGGTTCAGAATGATGAGGTTTAGAGTGATGAGATTCAGAGTAATTACTGCAGAATCTTTTATTTTGTTGCAGGAGGTTTATTTTATTATAGAAGATAAAAGAGTAAGTTTTTATCTTTTCTTTCTTTCTTTCTTTTCTTTTTTTTCAGTGTTTCACAGTAGGGACACTTGCTATTCATAAGGAAGAAATGTGTGAGGGGTCATATAGTCTTCAACCTCTAGGTTGGCAACCTAGTGCACCTAGACCTTCCAGTTGGAAAGGTTGACAACCAGGCCTGTATTTGAAGGGGAAATCCCCTCAGTTCTCTAGCTTTTAGAAATCATCAATTCTACAGTTTCTAGGTGATGGTCAAGGTGTTTTCTATTGTGTTTCTTTATAAGAGTCTTCAGGTAGTTAGGTAGCAGACCTCAAGAGTGAGAGGTGTGCTAGCCTTTCAATACCTAGTTTTGTTTGGTCTCAAAAGCTTAAAATATAGTGTAAAAGTAATCAAACCAAACCAAATTTCCTAGTCCCAATTTAAACTAAAATATTTTATATTTTAAATGTATTAAAATGTTATTTAAATAACTTTTTAAAATTAAAAATATTTTTAATGAATCTGATCCTAGTAAATTTTTAAAAATATAGTAAAAATATACTAAAAATAGTAGTTTTTTGCCAAGAAATGGGACTAAATGGGACTAAAATGGGACTAAAAAAAGTCTAGTCAGTTTTAGTCTCATTTTAGATTATATAAAGTTAGTCATTTTTCATGTTTTAAAGCTTTAAAGTCATGTTTTATACTACCTTTTGGCACTAAATGGGACTAAAATCAAACCAAACCAACATGAAAATTCCTAGTCCCAGCGGCCAGCCTAGCCATGAAAATATCAAATCATCTTTTGCTCTCCTTTGCATATATCCAAGTTCCCATCCAACCATATTGGGGCCAATGTGTCCACCGTAAAACCAGGGAGAGCAGGCTCCATGTATCGGATGCGTGAAATATTTAATCCAAGAAACAACGTTAAACGCTGAATCAAGGGCATCAAACATATTCTGGCTCTAGAATTGCAGGACGGCTAAGTATGGTAGGGTGCCCAGCATATACATAACTCGGCCTGTGGTCCCGGCCTCACCCCTTAAACACTCTATCCATGTAGCGCATCAGTGAGATCTTCGTAAGGAGTGCAACGGTTTCATATTTGTCACACTAGCACTCTTTTAATAGCCAAATTCCATGGAATAATAGTTACTATTTGCTGGCGGGAGCTCCAAGTAGTTAGGGAAGAAGTCCTGCCATGTACTACCAGTAGCGATGCAGTAAATGACACTACCATAACCTAGAGGTAAAGTGAACCAACCCAGGGCAAGGGAAGTGACGGGGAATACTGTTGCTGAAACACTCAGAGGTGTTGAGGGACAAGCATATCTATATCTTCTTGGAGTGTCAAGTTGGTGGTTGAGCAAGGGGCGGGATATGTGGTGAGTCGTGGCGATAGAATACATACATGGGTGGAAATACTGACTCCCAGGGCGCCTAGGATGGACTGATGGCTGCGGGGAGAAAAGCTGCCACATCCACCGTCTATCCATCTCTCATCATCTCCTGACCCCGCCCAGTGACAGCGAGAGTCAGCCAGGGACAACCAAGCCACAGCCAAGAGGTTGCAGGAACAAACAAATGCTGGGCGGTGGGGGCGGGCGCCTGCAAACTTCAAAGTATGCGCTGTGTGTGACCGCCAGACTCCAGTGATACGGGATCCAAGCCCTATGATCGCCTGGTCTAAGAAACCAACTTGGCAGCAAATAACTAATAATAAAAAGCCGCGCTGATGATCGGACTGGCGGTCACCACGGCGAGTCTGCTGGAGGCCGGCGCTTGCCCAGCTGCCTCGCCTGTCTGGTGATCGGATATCAAGGCTGCGACAAGCCAACTCTCCAACATCCTCTGCTAACCAACTCGCTACCATAACTATCCAGTTAATGCTTCTGGCGGCTCATGTCGCGTCGTTCTCTTCACCATCTACTCGCGACCTCCACTTACGTTGCATCGTTTGCTTAGGCCCCATATAAATACAACATCCAACACCAGTGCGCTCCCCGCCTTGACCTCACTATTCCAGAGCATCAAATTGACCAGGCCAGTGATGGGTCCTGTCCCTCGACGGCGCACCCAGGAAACGCCCGAGGAGCACGAGTTCCGCGCCAAAGGCAACTTCCAGCGCGTCGAAAGAACCCTCTCGCTCGGTTCCGCCCTGCACCTAACCCCATGGCTGGACTATCTCTCCTCGTTCCTGGGGAAGGGCAACCCGCTTGTGCACTCCGCAAACCCGCAACACCATAGAGTATGGCTGCTCGACAACACCGCCTACCGACCCGTCGACGGGCGCTTCAGCAAGAACCAGCCATGGCAGGTGGAAATAGTCGCATGCATCTTCGTCAAGCGCGGCCGTGAGGAGGTGGGCAAGTTCGTTGCAACCGTCGCAGACGCCATAGGGCTGGACGGGGAGGTGGGCCTGGACGACCAAAAGACGCGCGACAGGATGGCAGAGCGTGTGCAGCCGTTTGTCGACCACATTGCGCCCGCCCACTCCATCAGTCTGGACATACCCGTCGCGCGCAACGTAATGATCAAGCGCAAACTAAACCCCTCCGACAGAAACGGGATAATCTCTCAAATTGTGCGCATAGGAGGCTCAGAGATTCCAAATGGCACCGTCATCCAACCCTCCCTCCGCCACTGGACCCACCGCGTAGCAATGGACATGGAATTCGCCGGCCCAAAGGGCTGGATGGTAATCTCCGACGTCGACGACACAATCAAATACACACAAACCAGCGACCCAATCGGCATCCTGCGCACAACTTTCGCGGAAGAACCGGTTTCTATCCAAGGCATGCCGCGTCTGTACGCCCACATGGACAGAGAACTAACCCCAACCTGGTTCTACCTCTCTGCCTCCCCCTACAACCTCTTCCCCTTCCTCCGCTCTTTTCTCCGCCTCGAGTACCCCCCAGGCACGCTAATCCTGCGCGACAACTCCTGGATGGATCTCGCGGGCCTCCTCAAATCCTTCACCCAGGGCACGCAAGCGTACAAAGTCGACCGCATGGAGAAACTGCACCGCTGGTTCCCGCGGCGCAAGATCATTTGCATCGGGGACTCGACGCAGAGTGACCCCGAGGCATATGGGGAGATCTATAGGAAGCATAAGGGGTGGATTCGCGCCATTTTCATCCGCAAGGTGACAAATATCAAGAACATGGAGGAGAAGAATCGGGATAAGCGGTTTGTGAAGGCGTTTGCCGGGGTGCCGGAGGTGGTTTGGAGGGTTTTTGAGGATGCTGAGGAGCTTTATAGGGAGGTGGATGTGCTGAGGAGGGAGGAAGGGAAGTAGATGAGTATTTTTGTTTTTGTGTTTGGTTTTTTTTTTTTTTTTTCAATGACTTTATTGATTTATGCTGGGGTCAGGGATTAATTAGGACCGGGGTGGCGGCGTTTTTTTTAAGATGTTCATTGGCTTTTGATATGTGCTGGTTTTTCCTGCTTTGCTTTTGCTCCGGACTTTGCCTCTGTATCTCTTCACTGCTTCCTTTCTTTTCCCTTCTTTTTCATCGTCCAAGTCCTTCGTCGTCCGGACGGCTGCTAGGTTGCTGTTTTCTTTCGCATATACCCCTTATCTGCCATTTTCCACATTTCACATAGTTAATTATCCCCCACCATTGTGTCTGGATGTACAATCTAGATATATTTCAAACCGTTTCCGGACCTCTCTCTTACATACCTCTAGCTATCTATTTCCTTCCAGTCCATTCACTTTCTTCCCCCCCCCCCCGGGGCGTGAGAAGGGGTTTGCACTTAATGCAAACCGAGGCATTTCATCCTTCAGAAGATAGTATGTGTAACTATTCTAATATCTTAGAACCGGAACAAGATCATTCAAAATGGGAAATAAACGATGCAAAAGCAGTAAGTAATAAGTAATAAAACAATGATGTGTTTTATATACAGTCATAGCACTAGGTTATATTGCCGGGTTTGGTTGGTCTCATATGCTATGACGTTGTTACCATGGTTGACGTCAGACAACGCAAGACTTGAACTTATCTGACCAACGACGGGGATAGTAATTGTTTTTTTGATACGCAATTGGAATTGGAATTGGAATCGGTTATAGGATTTCGGATTATTCGATATCTATCTATCTACCTGCCTACCTATCTATTTTTTTTACGTGTCTTGGGACTCGGGGTATGTATTAACCTCGATCTATACCGCCGTCTGCCTCCCGCAATACTCTCTCTTGATAACTAGATATTGTATCCTTACTCACTTATCATAGTATACATTGAAGGGAGAACGAGATTGCGAAAAGAATCGGAGAGGGATATATAACCCAGAACCTCCCTCCCGCCTTCATCGCCAGATCAATCTATCGAAAATTCCAATTCGACTCTATAGATACCACCATATCGCCATATCACCACCAGACAATACGACCAATCCACAACCCATCCAAACAAACCACAGACATCCTCCGCTCCTGTCCCTACCTACCTCCCACCACCGCCACCAAAATGGCCGAACAAGAAAACATCCCCCCCACCATGCCCGCCCTCCTCCTCCACCATCCCCCCACCACCTCCCCCTCCCTAACCTACACCCCCACCCACCCAACCCCCACCCCCACACCCTCCCAATACCTCCTCAAAGTCCTCACCACAACCCTCACCCCCTCCGACCTCCACCCCCCACCACTACAACCCCCAAAACCCATCCCCGGCACCTCCCTCTCCGGCATAATCCTCTCCACCCCCTCAATCGACGAACACACCCCGACCGGTCCAAAGTTCAAAGTCGGCGATGAGGTTATCGGGCTCCTCTCGCTCTCAACACCCACACCGACACCGACACAAACACAAACACCGACACCGCCACGACGCGCGGGCGCCTGCGCAGACGTCACCGTCGCGCTCGAGACCGAGCTGGCGTTTAAACCGAGGAGCGTGGGGAGTGGAGCGAGCGTCGGGGTCGTGAGGGGGGGGTTGGGGGGGTGGCAGGTGCTTTTTGGCCAGCGGCGGGATGATAGCAGTGGGGATACGGAGGGAGAGGGAGAGGGAGAGGGGTTTTTTGAAGGCGCGGGGTTGAGCGGGGTGGTGGAGTATAGTTCTGAAGAGGATGAGGTTGTGAATATGGAGGTTGAGAGGGAGAGGAGGGAGAGGAATGGGAGGGTGGGGAGGGTGGTGTTGT